>JAQBSW010003167.1:0-88163 GCA_029291075.1 Eudiplozoon nipponicum
TATGGCATCCATTTAGACCCAAAGTTCCAACTAACCATGCCCAATCTGTCATTACTGAACAGACACCACATTACATGGGGAAGTGGTATTGAAATGAACATTTATATAATTAAACGAACATTGGTTGCGCGGGTGGTGATAACAATTATTATAATCAAGGTTGCGGTCTTGATATAAACACCTGACCCATTAATTACTTACATATGTCAGTATAAACTAAGAATTGTATAGTGTAGAAAAGGCAATTCATCCAGTAGACCGGTTTCGTCCTTATTGGGAACTCATCAAGTACTGGCCAGAATTTGCCGCGGACAGGATACGAACCTGGGCACGTCTGCTTCGGAATCTGGTGCTCTAACCACTGAGCTATCCTGCCGCACACTACACTACACACAATTTTCAGTTATATACTAACTAATGTAACTTGGTTAGTCAATTTTTCCTTTAGGTGGAGCTCATATGGCATCCATTTAGACCCAAAGTTCCAACTAACCATGCCCAATCTGTCATTACTGAACAGACACCACATTACATGGGGAAGTGGTATTGAAATGAACATTTATATAATTAAACGAACATTGGTTGCGCGGGTGGTGATAACAATTATTATAATCAAGGTTGCGGTCTTGATATAAACACCTGACCCATTAATTACTTACATATGTCAGTATAAACTAAGAATTGTATAGTGTAGAAAAGGCAATTCATCCAGTAGACCGGTTTCGTCCTTATTGGGAACTCATCAAGTACTGGCCAGAATTTGCCGCGGACAGGATACGAACCTGGGCACGTCTGCTTCGGAATCTGGTGCTCTAACCACTGAGCTATCCTGCCGCACACTACACTACACACAATTTTCAGTTATATACTAACTAATGTAACTTGGTTAGTCAATTTTTCCTTTAGGTGGAGCTCATATGGCATCCATTTAGACCCAAAGTTCCAACTAACCATGCCCAATCTGTCATTACTGAACAGACACCACATTACATGGGGAAGTGGTATTGAAATGAACATTTATATAATTAAACGAACATTGGTTGCGCGGGTGGTGATAACAATTATTATAATCAAGGTTGCGGTCTTGATATAAACACCTGACCCATTAATTACTTACATATGTCAGTATAAACTAAGAATTGTATAGTGTAGAAAAGGCAATTCATCCAGTAGACCGGTTTCGTCCTTATTGGGAACTCATCAAGTACTGGCCAGAATTTGCCGCGGACAGGATACGAACCTGGGCACGTCTGCTTCGGAATCTGGTGCTCTAACCACTGAGCTATCCTGCCGCACACTACACTACACACAATTTTCAGTTATATACTAACTAATGTAACTTGGTTAGTCAATTTTTCTTGTAATCACCACCCGCGCAACCAATGTTCGTTTAATTATATAAATGTTCATTTCAATACCACTTCCCCATGTAATGTGGTGTCTGTTCAGTAATGACAGATTGGGCATGGTTAGTTGGAACTTTCGTTCAAAATGGTTGCCATATGAGCTCCACCAGATTCCGAAGCAGACGTGCCCAGGTTCGTATCCTGTCCGCGGCAAATTCTGGCCAGTACTTGATGAGTTCCCAATAAGGACGAAAGCGGTCTACTGGATGAATTGCCTTTTCTACACTATACAATTCTTAGTTTATACTGACATATGTAAGTAATTAATGGGTCAGGTGTTTATATCAAGACCGCAACCTTGATTATAATAATTGTTATCACCACCCGCGCAACCAATGTTCGTTTAATTATATAAATGTTCATTTCAATACCACTTCCCCATGTAATGTGGTGTCTGTTCAGTAATGACAGATTGGGCATGGTTAGTTGGAACTTTGGGTCTAAATGGATGCCATATGAGCTCCACCTAAAGGAAAAATTGACTAACCAAGTTACATTAGTTAGTATATAACTGAAAATTGTGTGTAGTGTAGTGTGCGGCAGGATAGCTCAGTGGTTAGAGCACCAGATTCCGAAGCAGACGTGCCCAGGTTCGTATCCTGTCCGCGGCAAATTCTGGCCAGTACTTGATGAGTTCCCAATAAGGACGAAACCGGTCTACTGGATGAATTGCCTTTTCTACACTATACAATTCTTAGTTTATACTGACATATGTAAGTAATTAATGGGTCAGGTGTTTATATCAAGACCGCAACCTTGATTATAATAATTGTTATCACCACCCGCGCAACCAATGTTCGTTTAATTATATAAATGTTCATTTCAATACCACTTCCCCATGTAATGTGGTGTCTGTTCAGTAATGACAGATTGGGCATGGTTAGTTGGAACTTTGGGTCTAAATGGATGCCATATGAGCTCCACCTAAAGGAAAAATTGACTAACCAAGTTACATTAGTTAGTATATAACTGAAAATTGTGTGTAGTGTAGTGTGCGGCAGGATAGCTCAGTGGTTAGAGCACCAGATTCCGAAGCAGACGTGCCCAGGTTCGTATCCTGTCCGCGGCAAATTCTGGCCAGTACTTGATGAGTTCCCAATAAGGACGAAACCGGTCTACTGGATGAATTGCCTTTTCTACACTATACAATTCTTAGTTTATACTGACATATGTAAGTAATTAATGGGTCAGGTGTTTATATCAAGACCGCAACCTTGATTATAATAATTGTTATCACCACCTCGCGCAACCAATGTTCGTTTAATTATATAAATGTTCATTTCAATACCACTTCCCCATGTAATGTGGTGTCTGTTCAGTAATGACAGATTGGGCATGGTTAGTTGGAACTTTGGGTCTAAATGGATGCCATATGAGCTCCACCTAAAGGAAAAATTGACTAACCAAGTTACATTAGTTAGTATATAACTGAAAATTGTGTGTAGTGTAGTGTGCGGCAGGATAGCTCAGTGGTTAGAGCACCAGATTCCGAAGCAGACGTGCCCAGGTTCGTATCCCGTCCGCGGCAAATTCTGGCCAGTACTTGATGAGTTCCCAATAAGGACGAAACCGGTCTACTGGATGAATTGCCTTTTCTACACTATACAATTCTTAGTTTATACTGACATATGTAAGTAATTAATGGGTCAGGTGTTTATATCAAGACCGCAACCTTGATTATAATAATTGTTATCACCACCCGCGCAACCAATGTTCGTTTAATTATATAAAAGACTACACTGGCAAAAATAGCACTCGTACACGTAATAGAGAACAATTCGAGCAGGTGGTTAATTGTCAAGCCATCAATACAATAATGATCAGATCTCAGATATCACTTTGCAATACAGCGAGAATGACCTTTACATGCAAACAGTCACACACACAGGCACAAACGCATACACACTTACCAATCAGCCTACACAAGAAATAGAAAACCGAGTCATATTTGTTGCCACCCCATATTCAAATGAAAACCCAGAATGTAAATAAATGAAAGATTGTAGATCGGAGTTTAGTATTCTCGTAATAAATGGCCATTATCCACTTTGTTACTAACGTGTTTTTTCTTCGTAATTAGATATATGTATATATATATATATATATATATATATATATATATATATATATATATATATATATATATATATATATATATATATATATATGTATATATATATATATATATATATATAGTATATGTATGTACATAATATTATTGTATGTTGAGAAATTTGTATATATTAAAATATATACATTTAAAAAAAGTATGTTTATTTTTTTCAGAACACGATTAATGTTCACGTAATTACATAAACATTTGCAATATAAAATATATGTGTACGATAATGTGTGCGTGTTGTTCATATTTTTGGTTTCGAGTACATATTCGATTAAGTTCTTATTCATGCGTTTATGACTTATTATAATCACTCCTAATCTGTTAAGGGACGCTTTTATTGGTTTTATCCGTGGAAGATAAATGGCTTTCATCTACTATGGTCTGCTGTCTTTGATCAGATAGAAAAAGCTTATACAGCGATCTTAATATTGGCAAAATGCTAAACCCTTTTAAATTTTTTGTGTAGGCATTGTTTTCATTTAAATGCTTTATGATTTACAGTAGCTGGCACAACTAATCTATTACTTTTAGGTATAAACTCTACATTAGCTAAGATAGATTAAAATGTAACTGTTACACGTTTACGGTCGAAATTCAATGAATAATATAAGTGAAATAGGGACCAATTGGCTGTTTTATCATTTGAAAAAAAGTTTTCTAAAGCCGAACCTGTAAGTCTGTAAGATATTGATTTTCACAACTTTGCTTGTTTCGTTTAATTATTTTCACATACTTAACTAAGCAAACTTTTCATCTCTTCATAAAATTTGTTTGCCAAATTAGTTGTCCTTCCTTATTTAAATTTTCCCATTTGTGCAGAATGTGGCGTGTCGGTGCTGCTGTTTCTTATTTGTTATGTGTATTTTCCGGCTAAACCCAGATGCCCGCCATGTCCAATCAGCGAGGAGGATCGATTGAGTTTACTTCATAGTTGTCGACTTGTGATACGGTAATATATTGAAAACAGTTTCAGCATAATGTGTAATGCGCATGCAATTAGTTTTGTGCAGCCGCTATTGCGACTTTTTTAAAATTACACAGTAATGAATAATATGGTTTTGGCCAAACATTTTCTCTATTTAGCTATTTCGTTAAAATTAAAGCTTAAATTTTACAATTATTAAATAGTTGTTGTGTTGGTCTAACATAGGTCATCTAAGATTTTCTAAATTGCCGCTAGGTTGATGGCAATATCCTTACCTATTTCCGGTATATTCTATTATATTATTTGAGCAACGTAATTTTTTGCATTATTAAATTAATTCCACTTTTCAAGTTGTGTATGCTTCATAAAATCTAAACCGATTAAAGGAACTCTTTTATAAATCTATACATTTCTTAAATGATTGGCCCTTTTTGACTCGAAGGATTTGCTTATTTCTCCTTCAGTGGGGTGATTGGGATGTAACCATGCTTTGCTTTTCCGCTGATGCGTGGATAAGCTTTTTTCTGACACAGCACACAAAAAAAATTACAGGTAATTTAATTAGTTATATTTCAGAAATTTTGACTTTATTTAAACACCTATTATTACCTGCTAATTCAATCTTATGGCCAGAAGTTTCCGTTATTTCAATTTCGGCCATCCTGTATAAATTAACAATCCTGAGGAATTACATTCTTTAGACAAAGCAGTCCGAATTAAACAATTTTTGTTGTAAATAATCTTTATGCAGGGATCACACAATAATAGCTATTTAAGGTTTTTTTTTCTGAAAATTAAGATTTCGAGATTTTATTTCCTAGCCTATTTATTGGACATTATTATACGTCTTTATAACTATCCTTTTACTAATTTTATTGTAGAAATAAAAGATTCTGGATTTCAGTATGTGTGTTTTCAATCAGTATTGGAATGTATAGCGCATACTTGGGTGTCGTACCTGAGATGATGGCAAAATTAGTTGCTCAAGAGGTAAAATTAATGCCCCAGATTTGATATAATTTCACGTTTTTATCATATCATGTTTAGAGGTTCTTCATTACTAGAGTTAAAATCTATAAGATTTATATAAGATAGAAACAATATTATTTAATTTAAATCAAGTTTGACATATTATATAAAGACCAGGTCACCACATACACAGTTTTCAGTATAAATTACACGTTGTATAATGTGGAAAGAAACTCTTCACGTACTGTCCATAATTTGCTGCGGATAGAGTGCCTCTGTGGTTAGACGAACATATTCCAAATCAGAGCGCCTAGGTTCGAGTCCTATCCGCAGGCAATTATGAATAGTGCGTGAAGAGATCTCATTAAGGACGAATGCGGTCTAATGGATGAATTTTCTATTATAGATTTTCTAATGGTTAGTTTATACTAACAAATATATGCATATAATGTGATTGGTGTTTATATCACGGTCGCAACCTTGATTTAAATAATTGTTATTACTGCTGGCAAGACCAGTTTTCGTTTAATTTTAATATTAAGCTGTCTAATGTTAATCTCCTTTCACTTAAACTGCATATTTAACTTTTGTGCAAAGCAGTCCGGTTAATTTTTTTCTGTGTAACGCTAATTGAAAATCTGTTTAATTATTTAATTTAATTAAATGTAATTAATTATTTAAAAACAAGTATAACTATATGTTTTTTGGAATCTTCGCGGAAATCTCTTTTCATCCGTGCACTTAAAAAACCACTTTTTTAGCCGATTTTAGCCTATTTGCCACTACCAGAGATTTAATGATTAATCTTTTGACATTGCAATGGCTTCCTAATTCATTTGGTCGCACGCACGAAATTTAGTTCAACCGATTTTGCGTATTGGTATTGTAAATCAAGAATTACTTTGCATATTAAAGCAATTTTTTATTGTATAATATTAAGATTGTACGACACAGTTTAAAGGCCAAACATCAAATCCACTGAAATATTTTGTTAATTTAAAAGCTAATTTAGAACAGAACAGAAGACTAGTCTAGCTTATCCGTGTACATTACGAACCAAATATCCTCAAACAGGATGAACGTATGCAAATATCCAATTACAATTTCCAAACAAACACACAATTCACTGGTGGATAACTGATCCATGCGCATATTTTTTTGTTATTTATACTTCGAGTTATGTATGCTGCATTTGAAAGATTCCATATTGAACAAAATTTGTCAATTAATTAACCAATCGTTATTGCGCCGTCTTCACTTCGATTACTGTGGCTACTGCGCTCGTTTATTATGAAAAGCTATTTCCTTTGCCAGCTCCGATTTATTATATGCTTTCGAAATTTCTTAGTTGATAATTTGCCAGTCCTACCGATATCTTATTTTATACAAAATAAACATTATTTCTAAGTTTGCCTTTTTAATGTTACTCTAGACGGAAAAAAATTATTTACCTTAAAACTTCTATATGATTATTGATTCCATACCTCCAACTAAGCATTATTTGTTCTCATTTTTTAAAAATACATAATTTGTATTAATTTAAAAAAATATATAGTGAACTTTTAAAATATATAAAAAGCAGTCCTATCTGGCTTTGTGTTTAAGTAACCTATTGTTAAAATATTGATTTATTTTATAAATGGAAACGGAACTAAATTCAAACGGATAAAACGAGAATTAGGAACCACCCAATATATTATGTTCTCGGTGCTAATTCGGTTTTTATTTGACGAAACATTTAAAAATTCACAACTCTTCATTTATTGCTGTGGCATTCCTTTTTTGCATTTATTAAATGGCTTGTAATCAACATCGTTTGAACATTTCCTCGACTTTTCAGCTATATGTTGACGAATTGTAAATGTGTATATCCCATTTAATTTGACAAAACCATGTAAGTTTCACTGTATTTGTACATCAGTTGTTAATCGTCTGGTCGATTGGTACGCGCAAATTGATCACCAGCTTACGTGTGTAAACTGATACTTTTAGTTCAAGATTGACAACAACTAATGTTTTATTTTACTTTCATCACATGAGCAGATTGGTTACATTAAATATGCACAATACGATCTCGTGATGACCTAGGAAATTTCATTTACCTTAGGTATTCCTACACACATTTCAAGCCGTGTGGTTTACATAATACGTTATTATATCGTTTTGCAAAATAAGTATGCTACATGTAGTCAAGACATACAATCAGCTATGTGAACCACTTAGATTATGATAGGATAAATCTCTCACAATCTTTCATTAATCATTATAATTCCGTCGAAGGAATTTGCACATTTTCATGTTGATAACATCAGTACTTCTTTGCTTGTTCATATCTCAATCAACCAGACCGACTCCTGTCCTCAGAACTGCATTTATAATCTCAATCTTTTTACTTCTAGCTGTGTGGTTCTAAAGAGGACAGACTGCATGGAGGACTGAAATGTAATAAAGCTACCGTTTTCTTTTATTGGAAACAGAAACCTGCGCAATCTTTTCCATTGAATTATGATTTCGATAAATACCATTTGCAAATAAAACAAAGTACATATTTCTTACTAGAATAAGTTAAAAAATGTAATCTTTATAGTTCTTATAGAGATAACGCAATCCAATTATTTTTTTTAAATTTAAATAGTCTTGCGTATTATCCACCGCGTTCAAAACATAAGTTTTGCAATTCAGAACGGCTCGACAGGTATGATACTCTACATACTACAAACTAATTAAGCAATAAGTGAATGCCTTTTGCTAAATTACTAACAAATTTCTCATACACATACTTCGTTATGCAAAATATATTTCCGTCTTCGATTTTGTGTATAAATAAAAATTTATTGAATACAGATGTCGTTTGACGAATTAATGTTTGGTTGTCTGACGTTGACGGCAATTTTCGTAGCATTGATTGGTTACCTCAGTGACAGGTACGGCCGCCTGATACCACAGCGTTGTTTTGCTGTACTGATGACATTTGCCGCGGCCTGGAGCTCACTGATTGTTCTCGGTATTTCAGGACACAGTTCAATTTCTTTGTTCTGTAGTCAGTTGCTGCTATCTATTGCAGTTTTTGGTGGAGCTCCATTATGGTTAGTTTAATTGTATTCGATTAAGAAATATTTTGAATTAGATCAATTCGACTTGCCCTTTACATGTGCAAAAATAAAAAAAAATTTAATGACATAAAATAGCCATTGCATTCCTATTTACTTCTTAAAAATCTAAAATTGAACATGTCAACGTATGTCGAAAGGCAAAAAAACATTAAGTTTAAACTGTAGAGAGTGCGAAATAAGGAAACAACTAAACAATTTCGTGCATCACTTCTGGTTCAAACTCAATGCCCGAGCATGTGCGTTTTTCATGAATAAATCAGGCTTTAGGCTAGTTTCTATAGAGCTACGTATGTGGCTGACTCATTTCTGTCATTGCATTTAATAATAAAATTAAATGCCATGTCTGGAGAAAAGAAGTGCGGGGTTTCACCGAAATGTTGCGCAGCTGCAGACGTGTACTCGTTATTTGATCTGAAGCAAACGTTTAAGATGCAATGCTGTCTCATTCGAGAGGTTAACCGTCTGGTCGTTCGGTTTAATTAAGCTGATCAACCACTTGCGCATGCATATTGGTAAATAATATTAGTGGTCGATATTAACGGTTGTTTCTGTTTAATTGCTGGTAAAGGCAGGTGTGTTAACTTAAATAACACTCGTGGTTTAGCCGCAATAATTGAGCGTGTTGATTTTGCTTCAACTTTCTTCCATGCTGTGCAGGAAACAGCATCCCCTTAAAGGGATGTTAAAGTAAACTGCATTCTTTTCACGTTATTATTATATCTTTTTCTTATCATTTCCACTTTTAACGAATGACTCAATCAATTGTCTAGGATAGCCATTAGACATTAGATAGTTTGATCCTTTAGTATACTCGTCACAATTTGAGTCTGGATTGACTAATCTGTCAATGCTCAAAAATGCCGCGACCGTTTAAAAATTCATATTGAAAAGGCACTAAACTGCCATAATACATATACTCTGTAGACTAGGGTGGCTTATGGACAAATTGTACACTTTAATTTACTATTACCAATTCTCTATAGAAGTGCATCCAAGATAGGTAGACAGTCGTATTTCACAAGCTCTGTCATGAAGCGTACACTTTATTGAAACTTTTAAGTTGCATTCGTAATTGCAACCTGCATTAAAGAAGGAATATCACATCAAAGTAATGTATGATTCGTGCAGTATTTAATTATGTCACTTTTTATTGTTGTGGTCTTAATTTGGCATAGAATAATCTCACCTAACTCTGAAGTTATGGGTCTTCCTATTGCTAAACCATCAAGCTATTATGTCTGCTTCTATTAAAACAAAACTGTGCACCTTTTGTTAATGGCAAATTAAACTTGCGTAGAGCAGGACCTGGGAAGAGAGATGGTTAAACTTTTGGTCTACCGCTTGAAATATGATGTCAATAATTTTATCAATCGAAACGTTTCCAAACTAAGACGCAACATCAAAAACCAGTGTTATCTTGTTATTAACATTAATATATTGAATTCTGTAAAAAAACTCAAAAGAATAGGTGGCCAAATAAATACCTAGTATTTTACGCAATGGTTCCAGTGTACGGACTAACCATTTATCTAATGCATGGAACGGAGAATTTAACATTGATACTATTTTTCTTATAGTACACCGTTTCTTATGATATTTTAGTAGTCCATAAATAGTTAGTGTTGATTATCCAGATTATTTGAGAATCTGTGAAAGAGCTTCTTTAAATAAGCAGGAAACTGTTAAGATTTAGCTACTGTTAAATACTGTTTGTTGCGAAGAGCTAATATATATGAAAGTATGTATTAGGTTTTGCGAACCTAGTAACAAATTAGTTCAGTTGTGACCAGAAGGATAAGCCAAAGGCAGCATGAACGGAAAGTATAATCTCATGTGCACATCGTTTCGTGCTTACTGGCGACTTATCAGTATCCACTATATACTTGTGTGAGTCATATGAGAAAATAGGACAGTACAATCTCCTATACAAATATATATATATATATATATATATATATATATATATATATATATATATATATATACCAAACCTGTAAAGGTTACCAACACTATGTGTCAGTACCTGATAATAACACTATGGTTGGAAAAAATGTATATCGTACCAACTCAATGGATTTAAAATATGCCAAAGTTCACAAAAACTACATTTCAAGGTAATCATGCCATCATTCAGTTAAAAATTTAACAGATACTGTTTGTGGCGGAGAACTAATATATATTGCATTCATGTATTATGTTTTGCGCAACTAGTAACAATTTTTTTCAAATATGACCAGAAGGATAAACCAAAGACATTATGAACAGAAAGCATAAACTTATGTGCACATTCGTTTCAAACTTACAGACGACTCGTCATTTGGAGGCGGTACTGCGCCCTTTACTCACTTTTTATTCAGGTGATGAATGTGTAAAAATCGATTGGTTCAATCTCCTATATGAATATATAAATCTACAATAGCTAACTGTATATAAAGTCTCCGGCAATGCGAATTCATGTCTAACTCACTATATATATATATATATATATATATATATATATATATATATATATATATATATATATGTACACCAAATCTGTAAAGGTTACCAACACTATGGGTGCTGTTTCAGTACCTGTGACTAACACTATGATGCCAGAAAGGTGCATGGTACCAACACAATTGATTTCAATAATGCCAAATTTTAACAAAATGGAGAATTAATCCATAAAATCCCCAAACTCTGGACTTGATCGATATTAGTTTTCACATTTCACGGTAATCATGACATCTTTTAATTAAATAAACTACTGTTAGCTGTTGTTTGTTGCTACGATTTAATATATTTGCAATTGTGGTTTAGGTGTTGCAAACCTATTACATCCAATTTATAAAGGATGCCGTTTCCGGGACAGAAAAGAAGAAAGTTGGAGCGGCAATGACAGGCACATTTAATGCAGTTAAATTGATAACGTTATTTAAAGTAACACATTTGCATTTACCAGAAATTAATTAGAAACAGCCGTTAATGACGATTTCAAATATTATTTACGAATGTACATTGACAAGTTGTCGATCTACTTAAATATACCATCGACTAGACGTTTCATTACTTAATTACTTAAAAGCTTGTTTTAAATTAAATGGTGAATACAGGTCCGCAACTGCGCAACACATCTGTGAAACCTAACACGTTTGTTCTCCAGACTTAGCATTTAAGATAATTACTAAATTCAATAAAAGAATGGAGTTAGCCACATACAAAGTTTTATGGATAAACAAATTGCAGCAGAAATTATGCATGCAGATGAAGCATGTCCAGGCTTTGAGTTTGAACTGGAATGGATACATGCAATTTATTGGTAGTTCCCTTATTTCAAATTCTCCCCATCTTTAAATTTTATACTGTGTTTTACCTTTCAATTTAAACAAGTGTGTTCATCTGTGGAGATTTGGCAAGAAAATGAGAAATAAACGGTTCTTTTTTGTGATAAAATTTTATTTTATTTTCGCACAGAGAAACAGTACCATGAATTTTATTACAGTGAGCATTCTACAAGAAATAACAATAAATCAATTTGTTTCCGTGTATGAAGAGCAGTTTTATTCGGTTTTTAAATTAAAATATTTTTCCATAAGTAGAGCCACCATTAAGAAATAATGCGTAAACGAAGAGCTGTCAAGATTATTTTTATATCCTTTTTATCATAATGACAATATGTCTATAGCTTTCTCACAAAAGACACATTAATATAAACATTTTTATGTCTAATGCAAACATACTTTGACGGAAAGGCATTACAAAACTGAACAAACACTTATTTGAGTTCTAATTACTTGCCAAACAATTATCTGAGCTTAAGATACCAGGAGCTCTTCACAAACATGCAAGAGTACATTTATATTATTACTTCAATCAAGTTTTTGTCTTTAGATATACCGCAATCCTATTTTGTTTTGAATGTGAAATCGGGATTTTATGCATTTTTCCCAATCTTCTCAGGAACTTTTTCCACTCTTTACTCGAAATTATCATTGCATATTGCTTAAAAGTTCCATGGCATCATAATATATATACTAATGAAAAATTTTCATTCGTTCTAATGTATGATCGCCTAAAAATAAATTAAAATATCTAAACTTGCCACGAGTGTTCATCTACTTCAATTTGATGATTGCGCGAGTGGGGATAGCAATTCTGTAAATCAAGTTTGTGAGCTTGGAGTAAACACCAATCTCATTGTTTTTAACCAGTCGTCGGACAAGATAACATAGTGCGTGCGACTGATGGTAGTCTTGTTATGTTGTTCGACGACTGGTTAAATACAATGGGATTGGCGTTTACTCCAAGCTCACAAACTTGATTTAATGAATTGTTTAACCCGTTCACATCAAAAAGTTTATCATAAAAAAAGTACCAAACAAACGTCATCGTTAATTTTGCTTCATTTATACCTGTAATTTCTACGCGCTTTTGCATTGACAACTTTAAAGAAAAATCTCTTCTTAACTACTTTATGAAGTGTGTACCTCACAGTGATGGATACCACGATCTGCGATCGTGGGTTGTCACTTGGCATTATGCGCTTTGTCAAAGATCCGATTGATCCCCATTTCCAAGTACGGTCAAAAATCGTGATATCCATCACTCCTCTGAACTAAAGAAGAGAAAATTACATATGCATATTATGCGTGTTTTATATAACATGTCACTTCTTATCTGCAACAAATGTTACTTACTTGTTACGTACTTAATGCAATAAATGCAAATAATGTTTAAAATAGCAATTAATTAGAAATAAGAATCTATAGTTCAAAGTTAATGGGAGTGCACACATTCCTTATAAACAATATGGTTATAATCCCAAATTGATTTCGATTTGCGTCATATTTGTTTTAAACTTTTGCATTTCAAATGCACTTTTAGGTACGAAACTGCCTGTGAACTAAGCTACCCCGCGGCAGAGGAGGTAGCAGGGAGTATTTTGGCTTCTGGACTGAACGCAGTTATGTCTATTTGTTTGTGTGTAACATTAATTCCTAAAGCAGGTAAATTATTGTTTTTTAATAATGTCTTTGTTAGCCTTAAAATCAGTAAGAATTTTGTCAAAGGTAACAATATGTGTTTGATTTATTCTTCGTCGAATCTCACATAGGATGTTATGCAATTTGTATGAAAAATGTACTTGACCAATATAAGTAAACACGTTTTTCAGGTAAATTTTCTTCTTTAAATGTTATAATACCAGTCCAAAAATACACTGATTACATGACAAGTACAAATTGCCTTGTCATTTGTGTCAAATTACTTAAGCCGGCTAATATAAAAACTTTATTAGCATAGTCTTCCTTTTTTAAATTGTAGCAGTTATTGATACTTAAGATAAATTTCGTTCAAAATAGGATGGTCGACTCGTTAGAAATAGTATACTTGCTCTTCGCATGGAGCAAAGTTTATACTGGATGATTTTCTATAATTCAGAAGCGCATTACAATGAATGCAGAATGCGTTTTTAGATTAATTACAGGGTATCATGAAATTTAAACCACAATGTCAATAATCAAAATAATAAAAGAAACAAACCAATAATATTATTATTACTATAATTATTATTATTATTATTATTATTATTATGGTTATTATTTTAGTAATATTAATATATTATTAGAAGTAATATTGTTATTAGTATTATTATTATCATTATATTATTTTTATTTTTATATTATCATTATTCTTATTATTATGATTATCATTATTATTAGTAATAGTTGCAGAAATATCAGTATTGCTCTTAGTAACAGCACTATTATATTATCATCATATTATATTTATTATTAATATTATTACTATTAATATCAGTATTAGTATTAGTATTAGTAGTAGTAGGAGTAATTTCATTATTATTGTTACTATGTTTATATTTTAAAAGTATATCTTTATCATTATTTTTTATTATTAGTATTATTAACATTATTATATTATTATATTATCAATATTAATAACAATATTAGTAGTATTTTTTTAAGTTAATATTTTGCGGTGTGTCAGCATTAAGGTTCTCAATGCCGCGTTTTGCGTACGCGGGTAATAGCTGTACACGGGCAGTTACACAAAGATCCGATTTTTCACAATTTCCAATTTTGTTTTGTCTTTGATCGGGTTGACTTGTTTTTTTAATGATTAAAATAGTGTTGAGTCAAATATATATAAATAGAATGGTTTTGGAACGAGGTTACCACATTTGCTTAAATCTGCTATTGTGATCAGTGTTGTGTTGCCTGATGATGGTGCTGGAAATGTAGGCACCGAAACGTCGCCAGTAAACAAAGATGTGATAGAACCGCATTTCCAGTTGAAGTAAAAACAAGTCAACCCGATCAAAGACAAAACAAAATTGGAAATGTGAAAAATCGGATCTTTGTGTAACTGCTCGTGTACAGCTATTACCCGCGTACGCAAAACGCGGCATTGGAAATATTAGTAGTAGTTTTACTTACAGAATTTTCTATTATTGGTTTATTTTATTATTACATATATATTATTATATATATATATATATATATACATACTTCATACTATTACTTCTACTGCAGAAATAAATTAACGCTGAAAAGCATCATAATTAATAATTCGATTAATATCTTCGTATAATTATATAATAACCTTGGTATTTTACAAAATAGATAATCTTAGAACTTGAAACAAATTTCTAATATCGACCAGTTTTCCTTTTATTCATGCTATCTTTGACAAGGAATAACTTGGATGCCGCCTATAATGACAGTCGCCTACTTTCTACTGGTTCCACTGGCTTTCACTTTTAGCGAGGGTGAAGATACACGGCGATGCGCCGACGAAATGGCTTCAATTTTGCTACAGCAAAATATGGAAAAAATGGGTATTTCCGCTGAAGAAGAGAACTTAAAATGTTCCAAAATCTGTTCAGTTGACGCTAATGAGTCTATGCGGAAGAACGAGCATCATGATCTTCACAGCAATCATTATCAGCAGTTAAGCAAAGAAGACGAAGATTCTGTGGGTGGCTGTGTAAGCAGTAATTACACGCTGCACAACCAACTGAACAAGGAAATTATGTCGATGCTTGAAGGTGGATTGGAGGCGGATTTTGTTAGCTACGACACCTTGGTTAATTTAGAAAAGCGCGCCAAAATCTCACGAAAACAGCTGTTTCACGGCTATAGGCCGGAAAGTATTATGCGCTTATTTGCGCTTTATAAGCGTCAACATCGAATGCTGAACAATCAAAATAGCCCGACAACGTGTCGCTCACAACTGTTGGGTTAGTTGAATGGTTTGTTATTTATATAATTAAACGAACATTGGTTGCGCGGGTGGTGATAACAATTATTATTATAATCAAGGTTGCGGTCTTGATATAAACACCTGACCTGTCCGCGGCAAATTCTGGCCAGTACTTGATGAGTTCCCAATAAGGACGAAACCGGTCTACTGGATGAATTGCCTTTTCTACACTATACAATTCTTAGTTTATACTGACATATGTAAGTAATTAATGGGTCAGGTGTTTATATCAAGACCGCAACCTTGATTATAATAATAATGGTTTGTTATTTGTTTACAGATATTGTAAAATATGTCTCTGTTTGTAGTGAAAAGTTTGATCGTGGGCAATAATCCATTAGTTACAATGTTACCTCTGTGTTGCATAATTAAGCTTACCTTCTTGCTTTATGGTGTTTTCAACATGCATATGTGGAAATTTTAAATGAAGAACACATTGCTCATATCTGTTGCAAATGTAATAAAATATATTTTTATGTTTTATAAGTGAAATCAACTAATCTGATTTTATTTTCATTATCTCTTATGTGTCCTTTTAAAATCGCGCTTTTAAGGAATAAAAACGTTAAAATGAACGTATATTTATCAAAAGTAATATGAAGTTTGGTTTGTGCTATGCATTTATTCTTGCGATACACAATGTAATGTAGAAAATTAAAATTATTTTAGTCGAAAATATTTTCAATTATTCATTTTATTCGGGAGAACCAAAATTTTGTGTTCTGAAGTTTATTTTCTTCACGTGTTGATCGAACTTTTGTTTCTGTCTGTGGTAAAGAAAAGTTCTCAATTCAAAAAAAAAGAGGCCATAATTTCACAAAGGGATTTTTTTTGTGGATGTGTATGCGAGAAAAAAGCATGGCTTATTGCAGTTCAATTTATCACTTTTTGTAAACAGATCCATCGTTTATTCTGTAGAGGCCATTATGTTGGTTTGGAATCTATTTGTATTCTCTTGCTAGTTTAGCCAATCTTCTGTAAGTTTTGTGTTTTTATTATTTGTTCCTTTCTTTCCAGGTCCTCTTATATTTTACTTCTTTTTTCTAGTACTTAGGGCTGTATTTCATGTAGCGTCGGGTGAATAATTATTTTTTTCTTGATTAAAAGTTATTACTATTTGAACTCTATAATTGGGCATATACACAGAACTTTTCTTGCAAATTAGATATTTTATTCCAAACCGTAGGCTGTCTAATGTAATACCCTAATTCCTTTCTTTATTCCTTAGCTTTGACGTGTAAGGGCTTGTGTATATATGGCTGTAAAATTTGAGCATTTGCCTCGCTCTGTTTATTATTTGTTCTTATGAAAATTTTCCGGCATGAAATAATTAAAATCCCAATTATAATGGCTTCATAATTTAATCCCTGATTTTGACGAAATGAGTGATAAATTCATCTTTGCAGATGTTTTGGTACTTTAATTATTATTATTAATCTTTGGCTTGGTGTAACAAAAATTTTATTTACGGAATTTTAGATTCAACGTTTAGCGTTTCATTTAGTTTATTACATTTTTAGACTGCCTTTAAAAGTAGTGCAAATTTTACTTTATCTGCATTTTGGCCTACATTAAAAAATGTAGACGATGAGAAAATGGACGGATTACAAGAATTTGTCTTTACTGGCTGCTCTTATGAATCTCTAGGCAATTTAATATCTTTAAAACTAGCCTCTTTAATTGATTTATCCTCCTTCTCATGTGAGTTGCAATAAGTGTCTCTCAACAGGACATTTTGTTGTAAGCTCTTTTATTTTCTTTGTCTGCTAAAGACAACTGTAGGATTTTGATAGTGACACTATTTTCTGTAATATTTCTTTCTATTTTAAAAACTCTTTAGTCTATGTTCCCAAGAGATTTTACTTTATCAGATGGCCAGGTTGTTCGTTAGGTTGATATTATGAGGCTTATGTAGACAATTTTCAAAAAGACTTCCTTTGTCTTCTCAAGTTAGTTTAATGTCCAGATTAGAAAGTTTGTTATTCAAATCTTCCTTTGTTGTGACTTGTACAATGCTATTTATCCTATGCGTTTTATTTAGGTTCATGTCAAATCAGCTCTGGTGTGAATGAAGAGGGTCGGGGCATTACCCAGACGTAAAATTTAGCTTGCAGCTTTCTAAAATTATATTAAATCAGTTAAGCTCCAGGTAGGATATCTGTAGATCTGCTTAGTTTGACAGTATACAACTCCACATAAACACACCGATTGTTTGATGGAAATATTTTAATGTGAGAGCACTTAAGTTTTTCTCAACGATTTTGTCTGAATCCGCAATAAAGAATAATGACATTATCGTGTGCTTTGTTATTATTATATGATAGGTATTACATACCAGAAAAATCAAAAACAATGCGACGCAATATGCGATCAGATTTGTGGATAAAATAATGCAGACTCTGCTCGAAGTTATTGAAAAAAAATATCATAAAATAAAAGCAGACAGACAACTGTCTTGAAAGTGAAATCATCCATATCTGCGCACTAATAAATAAAATATTCACATAATGCGTGTCAGATGCTTCACGAAATATTGGCTAAGTTGCACAAAATAAATTTCATAAGATTACTGGTACTGAACAAGAGATAAAACAAATTTGTGGGAAGGAAACAAGCGTACATAGACTTAAGTGAGCCAAAATAATGATGAAGAGTCAAATTAGCAGAAGAACGCATATAATCAGAAATTAAATGCAATTGCATGCATTGGATATAAGATGCATAAATTCAAATAAATTGCTATTGCCAACTTCATCAAGTCATACTATTACATTTCTTTAAATCAAGTTTGCGAGCTTCAAGAAAACACCAACCCCAATGTATTTGACCAGTTGTCGAACATTATAGCAAAACTACACCAGTTGCATGCACTGACGCGTTTAATCCTCCCATAATCATCATCAAAATACGACGAAAAACTGATTAGCAAAGATCAAACCGCATTGCATAAATATGAAAAGAATAATTAGATATGCGGCTCTCATCTCTAGTAGTCTTGCAAAGATTGTACGTGACTGGAAATGACGGCTGAACAATTTCTATGCAATCACAAAGGTTAACCGTTTGCAGCTTTCGCCACCTACATATATAAGAAATACAATTAAACATTAATTGATTGCGCGAGTGGTGGTAACAATTATTTAAATCAAGTTTGCGAGCTTGTAGTAAACACCAATCCCATTGTATTTAACCTGTCGTCGAACAACATAACAAAACTACCGCCAGTCGCACGCACTGACGCGTTTCGACCTTACATGATCATCATCAGAGTACGACGGCAAAATGAATTAGTGCAGGCGCATTTGCTATAATAATGTCATAGGGATTTCTATGCTGATATTGTGAAACATGTTCTTGCACATTAACGCTTGCCGCATATCTAAATGAAAGCCTTACAATAGCTTATAATTCATTAACATCTGACATTATATATATATATATATATTTTCGGCATTTGACAATCTATAAGATTTTTACACCTATTAAAATAGTAGGGCGAGATTTTAAGAGATTAGCTAATGTCTCATTATTTATTTTAAGCTATTATTGTGTGTATGACGGGATTATGTCGTTCGGTTACTGTCTCTATCGTAAAGTTCTTACGGTTTTTAGAATTAAGATTTCGAAAAGCTACATTCCGCAGTCTTATAACTATTAAAAATAAGTTTCAACTCCGTTGTGGGATTTTTATCTTTTTATATCATATTGTCGGCAGTGTATTAGGCTTTGTGGACCTAGTAAAATATTTGTTCAAATAGGATCAGAGGCATATAAGAAACCAGCATGAACGAAATATTTATTATCATGTACACCTGCATTTCGTGCTTTTAGGCGACATATCAGTTAGAGCCGGTATTACGCAATTTTACAACCACGTTTTTGTTAGTTTTATAAATTTTATTAAATAAATTATGATTTATAAATGATGATAATCTTGAAAAAAATTGGCATACTTTTCCTTTCCATTTTATTGCACGTTGCTTTATTCGCGATCCGGAATTATAACTCTGAAAGTGAACAATTAAAATGACATTTCAAAAAAATTTGCGCGTATAATTATTCTATACAAATTAAAATATTATTTTCGTGATAAATTTCTCCTGGAGACAATCCATTTAGGACGAGATTGATGCTTGCAAACGTTAAAAAGTAAATTTACTGCCTCCCTCCACACAAAAATTAAATTCCATCATTAAGATTATTTTTTCATGCTACATTAATCAAAAGATAACGTATACGTTTCCTTTTAAAGAACAGTATAAACTATATATATATATATAATATATATATATATATATATTGATAGTTTCTATGATGAATGAAAAAGATCAGACGTCAACACCTTGTGGCTAAATTTCACAAAATCTGCAACGCTCAGTACATCGGCAGATCAAAAAGAGGCTCGAAACTGAATAAATCAAAGCATCTCCTCAAAAACTACAAAGAGGGGTGCAGCCCTGCACAAAAATCATAATTTATGAACATGTACCACCATGGTCATGCTGTTAGTAGTAACAATTTTTCAGTTCTTAGAAGGTAAAAACAGAGAAAATGCTTCTAGCTTTAAAGTTATTGTACTAATAAGCTGAAGTCCTGCTTAAAACGTGTAGAAATAATTCAAAAGAAATTAAATTGGATCTCAAAACGATACACTGACATGCCTTTAAAATAACCAACGCTTCTGCAAATGCGACACATACATCAATTACGGACGTACTACAATGAAAGCGATGACACACCAAATGACGTTATAAAAGGAGGTCTAAATTACCAAAGTAGTGGTCTAAATTGCAAACAAAGGGCTAGAATAACGAAGAGGAGATTGGTTACAACACATGTACAGTGGATTGAATGAACGAATACAACGAATCCAGAATAATGGTTGTAGATAATTGGTAGAAATAAGATTTATTAATAAAATGTTATTCCATGGAGGTTGTTTTGTTCTTATATATATATATATATATATATATATATATATATATATATATATATATATATATATTCTTTGAATGCAAGCTTATTAAAATTCATTGTACCCCTTCCTATGTTGAAAACAGGAAATTCTTTTATCACATACAAAAAACGCATCATTATCATTATCTCCTCAAGTAACTACTAGCTGAGTATAACTTATATATAAATTGAATGCAAAACAATATAGAAATATGTTAAAATAGAGAGAGAGTAAAAAACGGAAACTAACCACTGTGTATGTCAAGATCCAATCTGACCAATCTTGATAAGTATGCTTTATTTATCAAAAGTGCCAATCGATCAGCTTAACAAATGAGGTACAATTAATGGGTCAAAATAATGGAATACATTCTTCTAATAAATGCGATGATTTTGAGGCAACATTTGAATTGCTATTTGAACAAACAGAGCTGACTTGGAACCTATCAGAATTGATTATAAAAGTTGGTTCAAGGCTACATTAGTTGATCAGGCTTCACATTTGAAATCGTCTATATATATATATATATATATATATATATATATATATATATATATATATATATATATATATATTTGAAGAAAACACACATAAGTAACAAATTGGTTAATGGTCTTTTTATCGAGGTTATTAAACTTCTCTTTACAATTTAAAAGAAACATGTTATGCTATAGAAATAATTGGATGTTGAAGATGACAATATGATTGCAAATATGTCTCCATTATATACCTTATCACACACTTTATTGAGAACAGTGATGAACTGCTCATTTTAGACTTTACATAAATTTTTTTAAAATTGTTAGAAAGTGTATACATGGCATTACATACACAAACCAATTTAACATACACTTCCTAACATTTTTATAAAAAACGTTATGCTTAAGAGATTCAAAATCGGCATAAATGAGGGCAGGTTTTAAATTAATATTTCCAATTGACATATATTGATTGTCAACTAAGTGTGTGATGTTTGGCATTGAAAAGGTCTCTCAGATTGAGACCGAATATTTGTAAAAATCATGATGACAGGGATTCAAATATTTCTGGTACGCAATCCGAAAATCAGGTAATTTCTTTTTAAATCTTTTCATTTATATACATTTGGTTTGCATTTGATTATGTGGGGGACAACAAATCTGAGTCCGTTTTATTAATATTTCTTGATTTGGCTGATTGGTAGGTGCGTACGCGTTTGTGTCTCTGTGTGCGCCTGTTTGCATGTAACGTCATTTTCACTGTATTGCAAAGTGATGTCTGACATCTGGTCATTAGTGTATTGATGGCTTGAGAGCTAACCATCTGTTGGCATTGTTCGCTGTTACGTGTACGAGTGCCATTTTTCCCAGTTTAGACTTTCGTTTTACCTTTCAGCGCAAATTTGTTTTATTCACTTGGCAAAAGCGCAAGTGCGGATTGCAGTGTTGAACGCTCATGTTGTTTGGAAATTTCTGTCACCGTATGTGCATCTGTTTTTTTCTCTTCAATTAAATCTAGTCGAGGGCGTGTTCGGTGTCGCCTGGATACTAGTAAATTGTAGTTAAATTTTTTTATTCGTGGCCAGTCGATTAGAATATCATGTTGACGAAACTTTTGAATATTTAGGTCAGGTGTTTTTTGTTTTATATAAAGGGCTTCACAAATAAATAATAAATTTTCTGATTTTGCTTTACGTATAATTAAGAAATTGGTCAAATTTATCTGGGTGCCCCGTTTCCAATATATAATTGGAAATAACTGATTTTCTTGATGCTCCCAAGCCTTTGTAAATCAATTTCATTGGTAAATGTTGCTGGATTCTGTTTATCAAATGCTTCTTCATACTTCCGATATATGTGCTACCGCACATTAATGAGAATTTGTAGACTATGTATGATTTGGAGAGAATTGGCAATTGATCATTGGCATCCAACCTCGTGATTCTCTGTGTACTAAATGTGATATTAACTTTAACATTGGGAAAATTCTCCTTAGTTATTCTATTCAGCCGCCGTGCAATTATTGAGGCTGGTACGTCGCCTCTTAATGGTAAGTTTAGGAAAACCTTCTTGAAGGAATCGCTCTAGGTAGTTGTTCATTAGCAAAATATTCCTCAGGTAGCCCAGGTCTTCCTCGATCTTGTGATTGAAGCAGATCATCCTGGTTCTGTTTGCTAGGTTGTTGTATAAGTTTCTTTTGTGGGATTTTAGCACACTGCTGTTGTAGTGAGTGTATTGCCCGGTGAAAGTGGATTTTCTTTTTATGTCTAGTGTCAAATCCCCTTTTTCCTGAAACGGACTGAAAGGTGAGATGGTTAAAGCACTAGAACGATACAAGAAGGAATTCATAGTCAGCCAAATTATAATAAAAACACATAGACGAACTCCGAAAACGAAAATCAGACAAATCCATACGACTTGCCACACACGTAAACGGATCAGGAGTTTTTATACTTGAAGCTGCCTTCTAGAGAAAGTCCATGAACTATATTATAAATGATCAATCTAAATTCAAACAAGACATCAAACAGAAAGATGATTTCACAAATACCAAATCAAGAATTAATGCAATTCAGAAAAAGATAAAAAAACATGTCTTATCATCAATGGCTGATGATGAGTTTTATGATTTCCCTATAGACACCATTGACATTAACGACCTCATATTAGCATGTACAAAAACCTGCAAATTTCTTTGAAGGGATATACTAACGTCAGATCACTGGTGTAGCTTTGGGAAGCTGCATTGCATCCCTCCTGGCAGATGTATACATGCATCATCTGGAAGAAACGAGCCTAAAATGTATAATTGATCAGTGCGCACTCTACAAAATATATGTGGATGATATTCTGTTGTTCATCTCAGAAGAAGCCGACCCTTCTTAAATCCTCAAACTAGCAAATGAAGCCGATCCAGACATCAAATTCACTCTCGAGGTAGAGAATGACAATATTTTTCTCTTCCTTGACATCAAACTCACTCGAGAAGAAAATGGGAATCTGACACTAGACATAAAAACAAAATCCACTTTCACCGGGCAATACACTCACTGCAACAGCAGTGTGCTAAAATCCCACAAAAGAAACTTATGCAACAACCTAGCAAACAGAACCAGGATGATCTGCTTCAATCACAAGATCGTGGAAGAACTGGGCTACCTGAGGAAAAGTGTGCTAATGAACAACTACCTAGAGCGATTCATTGAGTTCAAAATCTAACCACGACAGATTCGCACTAGAGAGGATTACTTCAAGCAGGTTTTCCTAAACTTACCATCTAGAGGCGACAACCCAACCTCAATAATTGCACGGCGGCTGAATAGAATAACTAAGGAGAATTTTCCCAATGTTAAAGTTAATATCACATTTAGTACACAGAGAATCATGAGGTTGGATGCCAATGATCAATTGCCAATTCTCTCCAAATCATACATAGTCTACAAATTCTCATTAATGTGCGGTAGCACATATATCGGAAGTATGAAGAAGCATTTGATAAACAGAATCCAGTAACATTTACCATTGAAATTGATTAACAAAGGCTTGGGAGCGTCAGGAAAATCAGATATTTCCAATTATATATTGGAAACGGGGCACCCAGATAAATTTGACCAATTTCTTAATTATACGTAAAGCAAAATCAGAAAAAGCATTATTTATTTGTGAAGCCCTTCATATAAAACAACAAACATCTGACCTAAATATTCAAAAGTTTAGTCAACATGATATTCTAATCGACTGGCCACGAATAACAAAATTTAACTACAATTTACTAGTATCCAGGCGACACCGAACACGCCCTCGACCAGATTTAACAAACATTCAATCGGATTGGTAACAAACTGAAGAGAAAAATACAGATGCACATACGGTGACAGAAATTTCCAAACAATTTAAGCGTTCAACACTGTGGTCCGCACTGGCGCTGTTATCAAGTGAATAAAACAAATTTGCACTGAAATGTGAAACGAAAGACGACACTGGGAAAAATAGCACTCGTACACCAAAACAGCGAACAATACACTAATGACCAGATCTTAAACATCACTTCGCAATACAGCGAGAATGACCTTACATGCAAACAGGCACACACAGCGACACAAACGCGTACGCACTTACCAATCAGAGTCAGATTTGTTGACACCTGCATAAGCAAATGAAAACCCATTATTTTTACTTAACTGGTAAGAAAAAACAGTACATTATTTATATTTAAGTTAAAAATATAACCAATGAAAATAAAGCTTTCGGAATGATATTAAAGGCAATATAATAAAGATGGCTGCAATCAATTGCAACAAAATTTTAGTTGTTCCACTGTTTCGGAATATAAATAAACGTATGCGCGAAATCAATTTCTAAAAATATTTTCTATTCTTTATAAACGAAAAATGATTTCTTATATTTTAAAGAAATATCTTGAAACTGTATAATAATTCAAATTGGTGGTCCATTTCTACTTTCAACTTTCTGTTTAGAATTTTACTCAATAATGTTAATTAAAAAGAAGGATAAATCGCTAAAGGTAGCTAAATATACGGCTGCGACAAAAAACCCCATTTGAAAATCCTATTTCTTATGCTAAATTGTTATGCCACCAAAATTATGACATAAAATGACTAACGAATTAGCTGAGCAGTGTTTTTCATCCCGTGAGTTTGTATTTATAAGGAAAAATAAAAATATTAAACGAGCCTGGGTTGCGCGGGCGGTTACAAAAATTATATAAATCACGATTGCAATCTTGACGTAAACGACATTCCAACTGTATGCATACTTTAAAATTACCTGATCTGCGTTTTGACTAACGCAGCTTTCATTGTTCCAGTAGTTTTCTTTTTGCTTAAATTCCCGTAGGCACAAAACGAATGTGCATGAGATTATACTTTCCGTTGAATGCTGCCTTTGGTTTATCCTTCTGGTCACAACTGGACTAATTGGTTACTAGGTTCGCAACACCTAACACATACTTACCGTAGGCCTTCATCAGTTGCATTTTGTTTCACAAGTTTAACAAACGAAACAAATGAAACAAACGTGTTACATATGCATACTTTGTCGATATAAACTAAGCATTGCTTAGTGCTGAAAAGGCAATTCATTTAGTAGAGTGGTTTCGTCCATATTGGAAACTCTTCACGTAGTGTCCCGTATTTGTTGCGGACCGGGCTCGAACCTGGGCACATCTTCTTTAGAATCTGTTTCTCTAACAGCTGAACGACTCTGCCGCACGCTACACACAGTTTTTAGGTAAATATTAACTAATACCACTTTCACAGGATACGTGGTGTCTGTTTTATCATTACAGATTTCGAGTGCTTACTTGGAAATGCCATATATATGCTCTAACTTTATGAAATACTAATCAAGAAACATTAGGCAATACAGAAATGAGAGTTGTGTGTAGCGTGCCGTAGGGTGGCTCAGTGGTTAGTGAAATCGATTCCGAAACAGACGTGCCCAGATTCGAGCCCTATCAGCGGCGAATTCTGGACAGACCTGAAGAATTGCCAAGAAGGACGATGTTGGTGTTCTGAATGAATTGCCATTTCTATATTATACAATGCTTATTTTATACCGAAAAATGTATGTACATAATGAGTCAGGTCTATTATAGTTTATATCATAATATTTATGCTCCTTGAAGGAAAAATTTATTTTTTTATGGCAATATTACGTAAACTAACAAGAATTCACAGATAATCTGTCAAAGTATTTTCGAAAATTATAAAATTTTGTAGAATTAATGATTCTGGTAAAACTTTTGCTGCAAAACCCTTTGTGTTTTCTTTAAAATCGCAAAGTAATTGGCGAAATGTAAGGTTTTTTGAAATAGTATGATACAAAATTGTTTTAATGAAGACATTTGCTATTTGCTAGATCCTAATTACACCGTAATATCTGGTACTAGGCATACATATAGTAAATTTCTAAACACAATTTATGTTGAAGTAAATTAAAAGCCTTTATTTTACAGCATTGAGCAGGTTGTTTAAAATGCACATGTCAATACACGTGCACATGCACACACAAATCAGCAGTTTACATGCTATTCGTGCAAAAAGAACTTTTGTATTTTACTGCCGAAAAACGATACTGTAACTGACTGCATACGCAATATGCAATTCCTTTTAGTTTTGCTTATAAAAATCAAGAAAATCTGCTCTATTTCGTGTTCATTTATAAAAAATAATCCATTAATTTGTAAAATTTTGAAAATTTACCAGTTGTTTTTAGTATCAAATACTTTTGGATTCGCATATTTTATAAACGAATATTGTTACCTTCATGACGAACTGAGCAGCTATTGCATGTACATAATTAAATTCGATGCAATTTTTAAAAATTGACTGAAATTTACAAAAAACGCGTTATATCTTTATAAGGCAGAAATTATTAAATTAGATTCCATTACGACTTAAATAAAAATCAAATTAAATATCAGTGAAGTGAATTAGAAAATACACTTACATCTAGTCACATGGCAATAACTGACCCCTGATGAGGCACAAATATTGTTCCATTACCGTATTAAGTAACAATAATTTAAAATCTTTTGATTAATGTGACAGAATTCTTGTTCACTGACTGACAGAATAAGTAGCGGGCTTTGAAATTTTACATTTTTCGCTTCATCTATTCAGTAGAACTAGTCTGGAAAAATAATATTTAGCAAAAGTTGCAGTAACACTCAAAAAGGCGACCTTTCTGCCAGAGCACTTTTTTTACGAAAATGCCCACTCCAAATAGGGGACCGAGTTTACTTTAACAAACAATTCCTAAATGCAAAAGTAAACAAAATAATGGTTTCATGTTGATTCGACGGTGGAGGACGGTTTTTAACTACATTTTTGTTCAACTTTATTGCCTATCATAAATTACTAAGCTAAATGTTCTAAATATTTTCCTCATGTAAATTTTCTCCTAAGGAGTAGTTCTTAATACTTTAAATTTAGGTGCAAATCATTTTATTTCGTATAAAATAATTGGCCTAGGTAACTGCTACAAATTTTTAATTATCAGAAAGCACGAAAGGAATGTGCATGAGATTATTCTTTCCGTTCATGCTGTCTTTGGTTTACCCTTCTGATCACAACTGAACTAATTTGTTATTACGTTCGCAACACCTAATACATACTTGCATACCTAACCTAATGTCAAATATATTCTAGAAGCATAATTCATAATAAAACACTAATCCATTTGTGATGTGATTATAATAAAACCAATTAAATAATTATTTACTGAGCAATATTGACAAACCTAGAATAGTGCACAATTTTCCCTAAATATTCATAGAATGTGTTTTTGTATTTCATTATTTAAGAATAACTTTTTTTATAAAAAGATTACTTAACAGGGCAACTGAAGGTATATTCTTTGTTAATCGAGATCGTTCGACAATTAGACAACGGTCTCCATACTTTTCACCCCTGGAGGACGTAAAGAGGATTTTATGATTTGGACAATTTGATTATATGAATTTTCAATAGTCGTCATGTCCTTCTAAATTTCGGTGAACTAGAAATTGCTGATTTTAAAAGACTGTTTTAACTCTTAACCACCATGCACAAAAAGCCTTAAACTAGTTTAGTTATGCCATGATTGAATAATGGAGGAGATACATTTCTATTTTAATATGGTCATGTTAAAAATTTATAGATATTAACAATAATGCAAACATTTACTATTACCTTTATAGGTGAACGCCGTGTAACGCATTATTATGTTTTTCAACTAAACATTTAAACGTTTCTATTTTTGTTATCGTTTCAGGTGAAACAATGGTTGGAATGGCATCAACGCCTGGTCAAAATGAGAATAATCGCTTACGAAATTATCTTGATAGAAAAGATTTGTGTCCTTCGCTGTTTGTTCATTCATGTCAGCAGTCTTCTCAGCCCCCAAAGATGCATTTAGAACATATTGCTAATGATATTGACAGTAGTCACTCAGATATAAACGGCCATCACTCTGATAAGGTTTGCTGCTCGTCCACAATTATTAACCTAAAAGATAACGAAACATAGTTGCACTATTATTGGAAGACATATTTGACGTTAAATTAAAGTAATTTTAAACTTACTGATTTTTTATAAATTGAAAGTCTTTTTCTTTCGATTATTATAATCAAGGTTGCGGTCTTGATATAAACACCTGACCCATTAATTACTTACATATGTCAGTAAAAACTAAGAATTGTATAGTGCAGAAAAGGAATTCTACACTATACAATTCTTAGTTTATACTGATATTAGTCGAGATGATTATATCAAGACCGCAACCTTGATTATAATAATAATTGTTATCACCACCCGCGCAACCAATGTTCGTTTAATTTTTCTATCAATGTTTACATCTCCGCTTAGTCCAATATCCAGCTAAATTTTGCATAATCAAGTGATTACCGCATTTAATGACATTATATTTGGAGTCTATCCTTTCAAATATTTACATATGTTATTCAAAATTATAAATTGCTAAAGTCTTCTGAATTTTGAAACCGTAATCAGTCCTAAGATCAACTATATATTCAGTTATTATCATTCATATTTTCATCACTTTTGCAAATAGTCACAGAAAAAACATAATTCACTTTAACACTCCCGAATGAAATAAAAAGAATGAACACCCACCCAACAGTCAAATTTAAAAAAATGAACAACTGAAACAAACGAAAACGCTTGTTGAAGAAAAATGAAATAATTAACGACAATTATGACAATTCTTAATTTAGCAGTTTTAGCATTAATAACTTTAACATCACACTGAAACTATTTACATGCAGGAATAAAGGTGTCCATATAAATCCTGTATAAAATGTGCATTAACTAGGGCCATGCTATATATATATATATATATATATATGTAATATTCTACATAATTGACTCTAGGATTATGAACACCATATACATATTGTCAATGTGACAGTCATGTTATTAGTGCTCATACTGCTCAATATAAAAAGTCTACATAGTCATTAATTATTTCATTTGTCTTTCTTTATATTTTAATTTTGGGATTGAAACTTCAACAACAAAAATCATTCAAATCTTTTTTAAAAATGTATCTGTACCATTAAATTACATTATTTAGGTAGATTTAATGAAGGATTCAATTCACGCTTTTCGTAACATATACCAGCATTAAGCGTAAAGTTCTTCATTAGTCCTACCTTGTAGAAATTACCATTCAGAAATTTTTATCTAAAGCGATTTCTCGTGATCTCACATAACTGGGTGGCTATTCCTCTCACATTAAAAAATTATGCTTTTTTATGTTACTTACAGTTGAATTTTCTTTATAAATATTTTGTGCATTACTGATTTTTTGGCTTAAATTATTACAGAAAATTTAATTATTCTTCAAATAAATTTTTTATTGGGATGGAAGAGATTCTCCTCTAAACATTTTAGATTTACACCTGAAAATAAATATACTTTTATAATTATAAACCGAAATATATCGAATTCTTCACTTTAATTGAGATTTTTTATTTTTTTCTCTTTTTTAATTATTTTTGCCCAAATCTGCTAGTCAAAGTACATTTTTTTACTGAACCTTGTATTTTTTTCACAATTCTGTGCCGTTGCAAATAATTATTTTAAGTAACGCTAATACCGTTATTCCTATAAATATTTAATTGTGCACAAAATTTTGATCAATTCGAATAATGATCATTTGTACGGTTTTCTTCTTATCTTGTCTCCTGTTTAATTTCATCAAATACTTTGAATAAATAAACAAATATTTATATACATAACTTAAGGTTGTACAGTTTAATTTTTATATTTTGAGAAAACAATTAAAAATTTTATTTTTATGTTCCCCAGTTTATCGTTTAAACGGAAACTTCTCGGGGCCTCAATTTCGTGTCTCTACTTTAGTTCACCTGCGGAAAATTTTACTTTGTCAAGATAAATTGTGAACAATCCCGTGTTAACCATACACAAATCAAGTAATTTGCAATACCCACTATTGCAGCAATGTATTCCCTTTAATTTAGAATGTTGTGTTTAAACGGTCAATTTGGTCCGTAAATATTTACCAACAATAATTCAGCCATTAAAATATACATGTTCTATGTTTTCATGATTTTAATTGATTAAGAAATATTATCATTCTCAGTTGTTTGTACTTATTTTCGGCATTCGTCAGATTGCTGTAGTAAATTGCATGTTAACTTATAAATCTGTATGGGTGTTCGTCTGTGTTGAAGTAGGGGTCATTCTCACAGTAATGATAAGTGGTGTTTGAGAGCTGGTCATTATTCTATTTATCTGTTGTGTTTTGTAACAGGCCCTTCCTTGTAACTGGATTGCTAATAATTTCCGAAATAAATTTTCCAATTATATAAGAAAACATTCTGTTTATAATTTAATGGTCTTGGACAATTTTATATCCAATTTGATTAACGTGTGTATTAGTAACGATAAATCTCTCATAAAATTGACTGTTATTTTTTTTTTATTTTTCATATAACTGTATAAAAAAATATTTAAAACAAAGCCTTTCATGTCTATTCCATGCATTTTAGCGCTTTCAAAACGATTTTTACATAATTCAGTTTAATAGGTTATTGAATGTAGCATAATGCCAAAATACACGTGACATTTATACTGACCTCTTATTTGATTCAATTATATGACAACTTGTGATTTCAAAGTTCATTTGATTTAGACGTTTACAAATAAAAGCATTATTTTTCAACCTTATACTTTTCCATAAGAAATTTTACCGTTTTACCATTTGTCTTAGCATAAATATTAGGATAATAAATTAAGACACCAGAAAAACCCGCCCACTTGCAAATACTTAAAAATGTCTAAAGCACATAATAACTACTATGCTTCAATCTAAAAGTCTTCTAAATAAACTTTATTTAAAAAAATCAATAATTTTTAAATACTATTTAGATAATAATGAGAATTTGGGTGTCTGTAAAGAATGGGCTTAGCCATTATTTAAATGCGATCTTAAATATCTTTAATAACCATCTTGAGAATAGACAGGAAATTCGTTTAAGCGAAAACCTGGCTAAAGATATATTACCAAGTGTTCTTAGTAATATGCAATTGAGCTCAGAAGAACATCGTGTTGAGAATTCACATCATATTTTACTAAAAACGATAAATGTTTCAATTTCTTTTCATTGTTAGGTGTAATTGTTTTGTTATACAACAATGTTAAATACGGAATTTTAATTAGTATTTGATGAAAAATAACTTTTCTTCAACACATTCTAACTTTGCATTCCTGATGGTTCATATCACCAGAAAAAAGCTAATCTGAATATTTTATAATGGAAATAAAATCTCAGTTAGACATTCATTTACTCTTCTAACCGAATCATACCTGTTTTATTTTTTTTAAATGCAAGCTTGAATAATGTTCATATTTGCATGACAAAAGATCACAAATTACTCAAAACTAGAAACGTTTTTTATCATTCACTCCACATTTATCTGAAAACTACCATATTTAAATATTTTATAAAATAAACTTTAGCGAAAATGAAAATAAAAATAAGGAGAAAGTGTGAAATAGTGGGAGACCCAATCTCTAGTGTACATAACCTCCAGTTTAAGCTTGATGCACAAACATACTTTTTCATCTTGGACAAATCAGCCTGCAATTTGTTTGCCGACAGCCCTTTATAAATTGCCAAATTGTTTTTGTTCTTGAATTCGAAAAATTACTTTAGAGCAATATGTGTTGAAAATACATGCGCGGTCTCAATAATATGTTGCCAAACTGGATACGTGTATTAGCCATTTGACTCGTTCAAATTACAATATTCTGTCACACGAAATATTAACCTTCCAGTCGAACGGCGAATGTAATCTTATTGTTTTGCTTTTGTTGTTGGTAAATGAAAATGTGTTACGTTGAATAAACCTCGTCGTTTAGCTTCATTAAATGTGCATGTTAATGGCGCTTAATATTTATTCTGCACCGCGCGAGAAACAGCATCCCACTTAAATGTGAGTTTAAGATAAATTTCTATATTTTCTGGTTCAAAATACGTCTCTTCGATTTAATTCTGGCCTGAAAATCTACGAGAAAAATCTATTCAGCTCGGTAATGTTAGCCTGAGTATTGCCACGTGTAAAGGGAGACAGCCATCATCCAGTTTCTTGTGAAGCCGCGAGTTTGGTCTAACCGCGCAGAAGCGCTCATTATTAAATTTATAAAGTCTGACTGAGAGAAAGCGTGCCAGACGCAAAAGATAGGTTTCGGCTGCTGAAGTAAACTTTGGCCACTGGCATCTGGGCAGATAGTGCTCATCAGATTATCTAAGAAAATGAATATTCAAAAGAAAAACCATCCTCACTAGGAATCGGCGAATTGATGTTCTTTTACAGTCCCCACATTACAATGAACGATACAAATTATAATGATTACATACTGCATCGGCCGTCACACAGTATAAAAACCGTCGCCTCATCAGCTGAGTCGTCCAGGGTTGATAAGACAAATCATATTTCCTTCCCTTTTCTTTTCTCAGTCTAACAATAATGCTCACTAAGATACTATTAGTATGGTTGATGTTGATCATATCACTGATTCCAATATCGGGTTACCAAATATCCAAAATTGTCTAAGTAGACTAACATTCATTAAATCTAGGTTTTGTTTTGAAATCGGTGCATTTAATATGTGAAGATTGAAACAACTTGGACCACAAGAAGCTCTTGCACGCACGTTGGATGAATTGGAAATCGATGTCTGTTGCGTATCTGAAACCAGAATACAGTATCCTATGTGCAATTCAGATCGGGATGCACCGTACTTATCTATGCGTTATTGGCATCAAACATCTGTTTCCACAGAATTTTCTCATACCGGTAAACGGGGCGTCCTTATTGGAAACTCATCACGTACTGGCCAGAATTTGCCGCGGACAGAGCTCGAACCTGGGCACGTCTGCTTCGGAATCTGGTGCTCTAACCACTGAGCCACTCTGTCGCACACTACACATAATTTTTAGTAATATACTAAATAATATAACTCGGTTAGTCAATTGTTCATTTAGGTGGATCTCATGGAGCATCTATTTAGACCAAATGTTCAAACTAACCATCTCCAATCTCTCATTACTGAAGAGACACCATACTAGAGAGGGAAGTGGTATTGAAATGAACATTTATATAATTAAACAAACTGTGGTTGCGCTGGCGGTGATAAAAATTATTATAATCAAGTTTGCAATCTTGATATAAGCACCTGCCCCATTAATTACTTGCATACTTCAGTATAGACTAAGAATTGTATAGTGCAGTAAAGTCAATTCATCCTGTAGACCGGTTTACTGTTATTCGAAACTCATCATTAATATAACTTAGTTGAAGCGGAACGATAATCTATAAAATAGACACGTAGATGAATTTTGAACTCTCTAAACCATTATCTTCACAATTATTTAGCAAAATAATAAGTTCTCAAGAATTAAAAGCAAACATTTGCAAAGCTGAAAAGGTTTGAGCAATAGTGTAATACATAAAATGTTTTAAAAGAAAGGTTAGTGAACTTCGAATGCTTAAAAGTAATAGTTTCAAAATCAGTGTGCACATGTTGTCAGGCCATAAGACCTAAACTCACAAATATTCAAAGCTCAGAGAGATTACCAATTAAAGCAGAACAGAAAGAGTTCAATGGGTATAAATTCTCTCAAAGGGACATCGAGATGTGCTTCGAACCCTTCAAAATAACTGTTTAAAAACAATTGAGCAAAAATTGTCCAGTTAGAAAACCTTAACGCACGGTATTAATGCTATGTTGTCCGACTGACTTAATTCAATGTGATTGGTGTTTATTTCTAAAGTTCGCAAATATGACTGAAAGAATTATCACCACGTGCGCAATCACTATTTGTTTAATACTATAACATGTACACCTGTGGTAAAATCGGCAGAAATTTAATGTTCGTGACTGCTTCGAAATTGTAGAGCCGACATTTCAAGTCAAGTACAATTTATGCGAAATTATTACAGCCAAGTGCCACAGATCTGATTTGGCTTCTCATATATCTGCATTAAAATTGAATTCTCGTTAGTCAGTTTTGTTTTTTACTCCGATGTAGATCACGAAAGTTTGAAACGCGTCAGTCATTGTGACCGTCGTTAGTTTTGCTATTTTGATCGATTTTTAAGTAAAATTGGACTGGTGCGTATGTCTGGCTCGCCAATTTAATTTAAAGAATTTTAATCACCACCTGCGTAATCAATGATTGTGCAATGGACTAAGTCATATTCATGTGGCAAAATTTGAAAAGGTTAATGTTCGTAACTGGATATAAATTGTATAGTCTACATGTACAGTCAAGCACAATATATTATTATAATCAAGGTTGCAGTCTTGATACAAGCACCTGTATCATAAATTACTTACATATTTCTGTATAAACTAACAATTTTATAGTGTAGAAAAGGCAATTCATTCAGTAGACCAGTTTCGTCCTTATTGGGAACTCATCATGTACTGGCCAGAATTTGCCGCGGATAAGGTTCGAACCTGGACACGTCTGCTTTGGAATCAGGTGCTCTAACCAATGAGCCATCCTGCCGTACACTACACTACGCACAATTTTCAGCTATATACTAACTAATGTAACTTGGTTAGTCTATTTTTCGTTTAGGTGTAGCTCATATGGCATCCATTTAGACTCAAAATTCCATCTAACCATCCCCAATCTGTTATTACTGAGCAGACACCAAAATACACTGGGAAGTGGTATTAAAATAAACATTTATATTATTAAACGAACATTGTTTGCGTAGGCGGTGATAGCAAGTATTATAAACAAGGTTGCGATATTGATTAAAATAATTGTTATCACCGCCCGCGCAACCAATGTTCATTTAATTAAGCACAATATATTTTAAAGTACTGGGGATAAGAGACGCATATCTAGTTTTAATTTACATAAAAAGCATATATATATATATATATATATATATATATATATATATATTCATTGTACCCTTGAAACCATGTAATTTAAAGTGGAAAAATACTCTCAAAGATACACATTTAATGATATGGGAATCTTTAATTTAAAACTTCCGAGAATATATCAAATAAATGACAGGTCATAAGATGTTGAAACACAAATGATGAAGGTTGCTAGATTTGGCACAAAAAGTAATAACGAATGTGCTACTATGTGGAGAAAATCTCCAAAGTACACGTATATTATCTTGGAAATATTCAAATAAAAATTCTCCTCATCAAATAAATAAAAACGTAAGTTCGGAAGTATTTAACGCAAACATGTTGCAAAATTGGGAAATTTTGCGCTATAAAGTACTGGAGCAAATATGCAAGTATGTATTAGGTGTTGCGAACCTAGTAAAAAATTAGTTCAGTTGTGAGCAGAAGGATAAACCAAAGGCAGCATGAACGGAAAGTATAATCTCATGCACATTCGTTCGTGCTTACTGGCGACTCATCAGTAGGAGCCGGTATTACGCCCTTTAACCACTATATATTTGGTCAAATAATGTGGAATAATGGGACGGTACAATCTCCTAGACGAATGTGTAAACCTGCAATAGTGAAGCTAACATCATATAAAGTCTAAGAGAATGCGACTTCAACGTTAACTCACACTATATAATATATATACCGAGTCTGTAAAGGATACTAACACTATGGCTATTGTGTTAGTAACTGATACCAACATTATTGTACCGAAAAGGTACATGGTACTAACACTATGGTTTCCGAGTCGGAATATGGTACCAACCTGATGGATATCAATTTGTGCTATAGTTCACCGAAATTGAGAATTACGACAATTTCTGAACACCTGTTACCCAGTAAATCCATACAATCTCATTCCTGATCGGATACTGCTATCACATTTCTGCGGTAAGCATGACATCATTCAATTTAGAGAGATAGTACTGTTTGTTGCGAAGAAATAATATATATGCAAGTATGTATTAGGTGTTGCGAACCTAATAACAAATTAGTTCAGTTGTGACCAGAAGGATAAACCGAAGGCAGCATGAACGGAAAGTATAATCTCAGAATATATTTATTAGTTCTTCGCAACAAACAGTATTTAACTGTAATATACTGGAGCAAATATTAGTAGAGAAGATTTTCTCTCTAAAGTACACGTAGATAAAGGTGGGAGTCTTCAAATTAATAAATTCGAAACTAATCAGTATTAAATTTCATTTCAGAAAGATTTAACCCAAAAGAGTTTAAAGCAGATAATTATTGCGCGATAGAACAACAGAGAAAGTTAAAAGAATAATAAATCATCTTTCTGAGATTCATGCTTAATAATTTGAAACACTTAAAATGAAAACCGTGCAATTTTGTATTTGGTTTTGAGCAACTAATATCAAATTAGTTCAAATTTGACTAGAAGAATGAAATAAAGTCATAATGAACGGAAAGTATAATCCCGTGCACATTTACTAGCAAGGCATTAGTAGGAGCCAGTATTACAAATTTTACCAACTGTATATTTTGGTGAGGAATGTAGGAAAATAGGACAGTACCATCTCCTATATAAATATATACGCACCGTCCTATTTCCCCAAATTCCTTACCTAAATATATAATTGGTAAAATGAGTTATACTGGCTCCTACTCATGAATCAAAAGTAAGCACGAAATTAATGTGCACGAGATTATATATTACGCTCATGATGTATCTGGTTTAGCTTTCTGATCATATTTGCATTAATTTATTATTAGGTGCGCAACACGTAATATAAAATTGCATATATATTAGTCCACCGCCAAAACAGTATCTAAATTAGGATTATACCTTTTATCCTGCTGATTCCAAAACATCCTTCTGGCCCTATTGAACTGGATTTGTTATTAGTACCAGTAATCAACTTCAACTGGATATATATATATATATGTTCCGACAACAAGCAATTTCCAACTGCCTGAAAACTATTTAGCATAAAGAACATAGAAGGGTTTCTGAAGGGATATAAAATATTTCAAATGGGCACTATAATCAATTGGAACGCTGCAAAATACAAACTTAAAAGAAATTTGGTTTCATTGTGTCGCAATTCTCTCAGAGTACCGCGTAGACTAAACGAGAACTATTCAGATAATAGTTTCAAAACAATTCAATTTTACGAAGAAGAAATAATCTCAAAGCCACGCGTAAATATATGAAAGATACATCAAACTAACTGATTCATACCTATTAGAATAAAAGTGAGGTTAGAAGAATTTACGTACGACTTTTCAGAGATGACAACGTTAGTGTAAAAGAATAAAGCATAAAATTTTCAATAGTAAGAACGGCTCAAACTAATGGTTTCAAGATTATTTAGCCAAACTGGTCATGTCAGTTAAACTTAACGCATCATTTTTCAATGTCAACAACACTTGCACAACACAATATTACAGATAAATTGAAGAGCCACATCATCCATTTTTTACTCTTCAATTTACTTGTTCCACAGCCTTATCATAACATTGATTGATGCTTTTATTTCGAGAAAAATTTAGAAAACAATGTCATCCATTAAGTAAATGAGTGAACCGCTTTCTGTAAAGCATAGAAAACCGGGAAAAAATAATTTTTTCCAAACCCTGAAAATATAAAAGTTCAGCCTAAACAATTGGCGGGATCCCTTGGACGTATGCATTTCCTGTTTACTGGAGACTCCTCAATTGAAGCCGGACTCATGCCAATAACTTATCATATATTTAGTCAGTTGAAATCGGAGAAATAAAGTAGCAATGCTCTCGATGTTTCCACTCTAAAGAAACACTCGATTTGACTTTATACATAAGAAAAATTAATAGCACAAAAAAAAGAATTTTTACTTGCAAGTTCAATGTTTTCTTGTGAAATGAATTACAATTCAACTTTAAATAAGTCAATTATAAATTGCCTGGGTGATGATGGCAATCATTTAAATCACAAATTTGTAAGCCCATATTAATAGTAAGTATATATATATATATATATATATATATATATATATATATATATATATATATATATATATATATATATATATATATATATATATATATACATATATATATATATATATATATATATATGAATCCAGAACATTTAACTTGACTATATAGGCAAAACAATTAAACAGTTATTGACTGCGCGGATGGTGGTAACCATTCTTTAAATCACGTTTGCGGACTGGAAGGGATTATCAACCTTATTTTATTTAGCAAGTCGTTGAACAACATAACATACTGGTGGTAGTTTTGCTATGTTGTTCAACTACTGGTTAAATACAATGGGATTCGTTTTTACTTCAACCTTGCAAACTTGATCTACGGAAATGTAACTGGACTTAAGCTTAATCGTAATACTCCATAAGAAAATCACAAATGAAGTCAATGTGATCTAATCAGTGTCTGTGATATGATCCAACCAAAATATCATTATTTTATAATTAACTACGCGTTCAAGATAAATTTAGAAACCAATGTCATCCATTAAGTTAATGGTGTGAACCGTTTTCTGAATAGCTATTGAAATATATGTACGTTTATTCAATTGTAATTTATAACAAACCTTAAGAATTAAATTCGTCCAAAACCATGAAAATATAAAAATTCAGCCTGAACAATTGGCGGGATCCTGTGGACGTATACATTTCCTGTTTACTGGCGACTCTTCAATTGAACCCGAACACACGCCAAAAACGTATCATATATCTAGTCAATTGAAGTCGGAGAAATGATCCTAGCGATGTTCTCCATGTTTACACTTTAAAGAAACACTCGATTTAACTTTATAAATAAAAAGTTAATAGCAAAAAAAATCATTTTTACTAGCAAGTTCAAAGCTTTATTGTGAAATGAATTAAAATTCAACTTTAAATAAGTCAATTATAAATTTCTTGGGTGGTGATGGAAATTATTTAAATCAAATTTTCAAGCCTGAAATTAATATAAATTTATAAATATATAAAAATATATATATATATTTATATATATATATATAATGTCCATTGCTTTCGAATATTGCACAGTATATTTTCAATTAGGAAGATAACACAAATAAAAAAGTGGATAAAGGCCATTTATTTCGAGAAAACTAAATTTCGCTCTAAAATCTTTCATTCATATACATTCTGGGTTTTCATCTCAATATTCGGGTGGCAACAAACATGACTCTGTTTTCTAATTCTTGTTTTGGCTGATTGGTAAGTGTGTATGCGTTTATGTCTGTGTGTGTGCCTGCTTGCATGAAAAGGTCCTTCTAACTGTATTGCAAAGTTTTGTCCGAGATCTGGTGGCTTGAGAGTTACCCATCTGTTACGTGTACGAGTACTATTTTTCCGAGTATACTCTTTCGTTTCACCTTTTTGTGCAATTTGAATTCTTCAGATGGTAACAGCGCAAGTGTGGATTGCAGTGTTGAACGCTCATATTGTTTAGAAACTTCTGTCACCGTATGCGCATCTGTTATTTCCTCTTCAGTTTGTTGCCAATCCGATTGAATGTTTGTTGATTCTAGTCGAGGGCCTCTTCAGTCTCGCCTGGATACTAGTAGATTGTTGTTGAATTTTGTTATTCTTGGCCATTCGATAAGAATATCATGTTGATGAAACTTTTGAATATTAAGGTCAGGTGCTTGTTGTTTTATATAAAGGGCTTCATAAATAAATAATAATTTTTCTGATTTTGCTTTATGTAGAATTGAGAAATTGGTCGAATTGACTGGGTGCCCCGTTGCCAATATATGATCGGAAATAGCTGATTTTCCTGACGGTGCCAAGCCTTTGTTAATCAATTTCTGTGGCAAATGTTGCTGGATTCTGCTTATCAATTGCTTCTTCGTACGTCCGATATATGTGCTACCGCACATACATGAGAATTTGTAGACTATGAATGATTTGGAGAGAATTGGTAATTGATCATTGGCATCCAGCTCATGATTCTCTGTGTGCTAAATGTTATATTAAATTTAACACTTGGAAAATTCTCCTTAGTTATTCTATTCAGCCGCCATGCAATTACTGAGGTTGGTACGTCGCCTCTAAATGGTAAGTTCTGGAAAACCTGCCTGACGGTATCCTCTTTAGTGCGAATCTGCCGTGGTCTTATGTTGACATCAATGAATCACTCGGGCAGTTGCTCATTAGCAAAATTTTCCTGAGCTAAGCCAGTTCTTCCTCAATATTGTGTTCAGCGCAGATCTTCCCGATTCTGTTTGCTAGGTTGTTTATTAAGTTTCTTTTGTGGGATTTTGGCACACTGCTTTCATTCATATACACTCCGGGTTTTCATTTCAATATGTGGGTGGCAACAAATATGACTCGATTTTCTAAATGGCCATTATCTACTTTGTTATTATTGTGTTTTTATTCCTAATTATATATATATATATATATATATATATATATATATATATATATATATGTATATTATTCAGAGTAAACTAAGCATTAACTATGATAGCAAGTGAAATTTATTCAGTAAACCGATTCTGTGGTTAGTAAGAATTCCTCAAGTACCGTGCAGAATTTTCTGTGTTTAGAGCTCGAACCTTAGCGCGTTTGCTTAAGAGTCTTTGGCTGATTCCAATTTTTCACCCTGCGACACACTATACAGAATACTTAATTATGTTCAAAGCTTATGCTTAGGTTATCATTGCTTCAGTTGGAGCTTATGGGGCATCTCATTTGACCTGACATTTCATCTAGCCAGCTGAAATCTGTTAGTATAGAACAGACACCCGGCTATCCGGGGAAATTGTATCCATTTGATGGTTTGTTTAATTAGTTCTGCACTGATTGGGTGGATGTTCATAACACTAGCCTTATTTAAGTTTGTTTAGCTTGATATAAATACCATTTCTATTAAATATAATATTCTTATATAAAATGAGTCTTGTTTAAGGTTCCAAAAGCTATTCATTGCGTATAGCCGGGTTTTTCAATATTGGGAACTGTTCCATTACTGGCCAGAATTTGCTACGGACAGGGCACGAATCTGGGCACGTTTGCTTCGTAGTCTGTGACCCAATCCATGGTGCCAATCGCCGCACACTAATCCCGATCTTTAGCTATATATTATCGTATGCATCTCATTAAACAGAGATCAATTTACACATACTTATGAAATATTAAATTACATGAAGAAATTAGAAATAACCTTCTTTATATCTATTTTCTAATAAATTGATCATTTTTTCATTTTGCGTAAGTTTTCAGTGTATTATGCCGCTTGACTAATGCAAAAATAACATGTTCGTGGCTGCATCGAAATTGTTAGACAAGATCAGTTTATGCGCAACGCATATCTCACTTACAATACCTGTTCTATGCATTAAGTTTTGATACTCGCATGACATTTCGTCGTCGAACTCTAAGGATGATCGTGGAAGGTCGAAATGCATCAGTAAGTGTGATTGACGCTATTTTGTTATGTCGTGTGGACTGGTTAACCACAACGAGATTGGTGTTTATTTCAAGCAACAAAAATTTATTTGAAGAATTGTTATCAACAACTGCGCAATCAATTATTGCTTAATTGCATAATTTATCTAAATGGTGCGAATGATGCTAAAACAGATTATTGTGCAGTCGACAATTTCTGTCAAGTATAATGTATGCAAGACAACTAGAGGTGAGAGACGCATATCTAGCTTTGCTTTCCATATATTTTCATTGCGGTTTTCTCCTCGTCAGTCATTTTGCCGACGTACTCTGGTGATCATAGTAGAAGGTCGAAAAGCGTCAGTAAGTTTGATTGACGGTTGTTGCCACCACCCGCGCAATCAATGATTGTTCATGAGTAAATTGAATTCTTGACGAAATTTATTTCGAACAATAAAAAGAGATGAAGTAGTTTAAACACCTATTAAAATAAAGCCCTCTGCGCGAATTTCTGAAATAAAATGACATTAAAATGTAGTTATTCAAAACATTTATTTAAAAAAGGCAATTATTTTGAATAGTATGGGTGAGCGACAGTTCGATAAATCTGATTTCAATCTAAACTGAAATCTAGCATACAATAAATATACACTAATATTTAAATTAACTAAGGAGCAGTGTACAGCCTCAAGACTAATGGTTTAATTCTTGTTTTATCTTCTTCCCGCTAGGCTAAACTCGTAGCCTTGCTAGAAGAATGTCCAAACAGACTTCTCATAAAATGCTCTAACAAATGTTATTTTTGTTTTGTGACAAAATTCAATGGTGTTGTAACTTCAGAAACGGTACGCTCAGAAATGTTTCACTTGCTCTATGAATAAAGTTTAAAAACATAGTAAGTATTAAATTATCTGTGGGTATGCTAATTTAGCTGATTCAGATTTTCTGTTTCGTCCACGTGACGGTAGACCTCACCAGTTCCTTGTTAAGTGCTTTGCTTAAATATAGAGGCCTGTTAGAGTAGAAGAAAACTTTTTTATTAAGTTATTAGATGAGCACTATTCATCAAGTCTCAAGCACCATATTTACTAATTATCTTCATCGGAAGAATAAAAGATATGCGTATTATTTACGAAAGCTCTATTAGAGCAAGTGTAAATTTGCCTAAGAAAACATCATTATATAGGTATGCACTAAGCGCAACAAGTTTCAATTATTTGGATCGAAGATGTAGCGTGTGTTAGCAAAAATGTTTAAAAATGAATTAAATTCTTATAAAAAGCCAGCCTTTAAAATGTCATCTCTAATTTAGCTTACTCTTAATTTTATTCATGTAAATAATGTGTGTATGCTGGTTGTAGGAGTGAAAACATTTTGTATTTTATTTGTAAAAAAATCAAGATTTTGTGCTTTTTTATCTGTAACACATAAATTAATATCTCATGAGTCATTCAATTGACAATTTAATCATAAAATTTCGGTCGGATTTTATAATTTCTAAAACGCGTTTTAGATTAAATCAGTTGTATGAACAATATATTTTCCTGTTATTTGTATCATTATCACATTCCAGACGTCCTCTTGAAACCCACTCTCAATATGGCCAACAGTCCAGAAAGAAGAGCAAAATCAAATCTTTATTCACTGAATCTGCCTTCTCAGAATCAGTCACACTCACTGACGCGTTTACAATTTCCATGATTATTATCCAAGCACGACAGCAATCTGATTAGCGTGGATCAAACCGCTTTGAATATATGCGGTATGAAATGCCAAATATGTTGTTCTCACCCCTAAAAGTCTTGCATAAGTCTTACCTGACCTAAAATATGATACGTGCATATATATATATATATATATATATATATATATATATATATATATATATATTGCACGCTGATGTTTGAAGTCATTTTATTCTGTATGTACAGAATACTTCAGTTTTCCAGTCTTGTTTATAGCACAACTAATGTTTAGATTTATTTAAGTCCTTTATGCACAGCAAACAATTTTACATTTATTAATTCTCGTAATGTTAGATTATAAATAGTGCTCAATTTTGTACATAAGGTCATTGTTCTAGAATGGTCTTTTTCGTTGGTTTAAATTATCGTTATTATTAATAACAATTGGTCATTATCGTAAAATGTGATCCAAACACAAAAAGCTATTTTGATTGCAACCGAATATAAATAAATGAATGTGTTCAGTAAATGATCAAATGGTTATCGTGTGAATCGGCATTGTTGATGTGTTTATGGAGTAGATCAACTGGCTGGCCTATAGGCGACGATACATATAAGTCATTAATTAGTGAGTAGTAAGAGAAATGTACACATGGAATAGTTTAAAGTACATTTATTTGTGAATAACCTGGCTAAGAACTTGACAGAAGTAGTTCGCATAAACTCAACAGCACAAAAGCATTAATTACATGTTGAGTACACTTTGATTTCTAAATGAATGAATGAAAGTTATTCTTGAGGTTGTTTTGTCTTTGCCATATATGCGGATGGTTTGAGTTTTGTATTGGCGAGTTTTTAAATGTGTCTGCATATGTCAAATGTAATTGTAGATGTATGACATCCGGTCAATCGTTCTGGCAACTGGCTGACATTAAACGAAAAAGTTATTTATTACGTCGATTTAAATGTTACAACAGATTGCGTTTAGCAGATAGTTTACAATGTTAATATTTATCAAAATTGTTCTGTCACTTAATTTAGCATATAAAATGTTAGTGAGCATTGCCAACTTTGTAGCAACCACAAGGTAGTTTGAAGTCATGAATAAAATTTAGTTCAGCCGTTTTTATGTATTTGTCATTTGAATTGAGAATTAAATTATGTAAGTAAGCAAAAATTTATCAATAAGCACGTGTTTAAACCACAGTTAACAAAGGTCATTTTCTTTTTGAAAAACAACAATTCAGCTGTAGCATCTAGCAATTTATATAGACATGTTGTGGAAATCAAGATGGACAAAGTTGGACTAGCCAAAAGCATTACACAACAACAAACGGAAACCGGAAAACACTCACACACCGAGGCACGCAAAAACACACACGCACAAACGCAAAGAAAACACCAGTTTGTGTTCAAATCATGTCCGAATTTCTCATGCATGTTTCGCTGAGGATCCACGATGTTGCATAAAACATCCTCTGCTGTTCGCAATTCTTTGTTCTATATTGCTTTGAAGGAAATCTCGTAATCTGCCTGATTTGGTGTGTGAATTTTATAAATAATGTATTCAGCTATTGGGGAACACATTCTTTTCCCGCCTACCTGTGTTTATTCTAACCTGCTGTTGAATTCGAGACTCTAGCCATCGGCAGTCCGGCCTGCATAGCGCACTGAGCAGCTATGACATTTGTTTAAATAAGCCGAGTTGGGTTGTGCGATTGCATGGTGCTTATCCATTATATTTGTATTCACACATGCGTTTTGGTGGTTAAACAAATATCAATTATGTATTTAGACATCCGCGATGTCACGCATTTTGTTTATTCGAGTAAATAGTTTTAAAGTTTAACTGACATATATTGTCTCTTTGTGTCATGTTTTGTTCAATAAACATTTCGTATCACGCGTTTGGCAATAAAGTTGTTCTGAGCATTGCTTGTTGATGACATTGAAATTCATCAGAACGACGGTTTCTTTAGTCTGCACGAGAAATTGTGTATCAAAATCTATTTTGGGTAAATTGAGACAGCACTGCCGTAATAGATGAGCCGGCCAGTCCACGTCGGTTTTTGATATGTTTTCCTTTTGTAAGCTGCCATCTACCTAACTCAATAGCAATATGTCGGGGAAGGCCACTGCGTTAGACTAGGACATTTCGTGCTCACAATTGAACTGTATGCAATGGTCCGCATTGTTAAACTCTTTACGCATATCAATTGTTTCGATATGGACATTTATGAATATGAATGTTTCATAAAAATACCCAAGACATGGATGGAAAAATTTAAAATATTTGGTTGGAGCTTTGATACTTCCAGATAGACCAAGTAGAAATCGGCTAGTAGGTTACATAACGGACTGTCTATTGCCACTCCCTCGACTTGCCTGAAATATTGACCACTGAAGGTGAACAGAACATCGTTTCTTACACATATTGATAAGATATTGTAGATGGCTTGTAGGTATGGCGAATTATGTGTGATTTCTATCGGTGAACATACAAAGGAAATAGAGAGTTTTGCCAAAAGGGATTCGTGTAAATAGATTTCTGACATCGAACGAAATAATTATGTTATTCTTGACTTTCTACGGTTTTACTTTATTTACAAATTTAAAAGTATCGCAAACACACTTGTCTGATATTCCTATTTGTACAGTTTCTGGAATTGCTTTTATTTCGCTTGGTAGTATGTGCTGTGCAGTGCTGGCCATTGACATTATCGAATTTAACAGCGACAGGTGTTGGTTGTAACCACTTTTTGAACTTCCCGCATGCTGTACATTCTGGCTGTGCGTACGCCGACTGAATTTTGCTCGCTTTGAACAACGCATGATGTTATCGGTTTCATTAAAGTTCGCACCAACGGTACTTTGTTAAATTGCTTTAAACGCACTTCTAATCGCACGCAATACTTAATTCACGTTAATTGCCGATCTTTATTTACTTGGCATAGTTTGAATTTCTGCCCATCATTTGATTCTTGGTAAAATTTGTATTCAACAGAACAATACCGGAGCTTCTCGGACGGCCTCAACAAATTTATTTCGTTGTTGTATCGTAATTCACTCAGTACATCTACGTTCTTCTCGTTTATAAATTGAAGTCGCGCAGGCCTCATTTTAAAAAGGTTTATAGGAAAAACGTTGTTCAGCGTTAAATTTGGAGAAAAATTCATTTTTCATGTGAAATACTTGATGTGACCTTCATTACCAGCTAAGACATCGTGTAGTTTCGTATTTTTAATGTCGACAGCATTCATAACCTATCGATTATTAATCCTCTTAAAAACAACAAGCTCGCGGAGAAGGAGAATACTGACACGAAGATCCGACTCTGAGATCAATTTGTTAACACTGTCTTGTAACATGTTTTGCATTTTCATTGCATCCGTTGTTAATTGCTTTAACAATTTTTAGTTGCATGTGTCGAAGATGAACGGTACAATTTTCATGTGTTTTAGTCCATTTACTTTCCCAATAAATTGACTATATAAAATACCAGATATTAGAATCCAGTTGAGTTATAGAAAAATGAAATGGATTACATAACTGTGCTTTATATATAAGCTTCATTATAAATTCATATGTTTATATACAATATTTTCTTCAATATAAATTACAAAGAAGTTTGAATTGGGCTTAGTTTAAAAGTATGCCACAGGCTTCAGTGCATCTCGCCTAATTGTTTATACAACCTTAGTTTTTATTCACAGGGTAATAATTCATTTTGGTGTTGAAAATATATATTGCTATTCGGTGGATACTTATGGAACTTCTTCTCCCTTGATCTATCGGAGAGGTCTCTGTCGAACTTGAAGTAATCTAATAATATATATTCATTTAATAATTGCTTTGTTTCGAGTTAATCCGTTAAACGGAAACGCAGAAAATTCAACTAACAACCGGTACTTTGTACTTGAACAATAATAAGTCAATTATTTAAACAAGGATAACACGGTATTTATCAGTATGCATAGTTAATGTCATGAAAAATAATATCCCATTACTAATAGCATGAAAACCCGATTATTCCTTGTCCCCTGAACAAAAAAAAAGAGTTTCAAAGCAACACGTTTCGAAACGTGGCATTTAGTCTTCAACAACTTTAAATCGGTGCCAACAAGTAGGTCAATCTAAAGGTACAAATACTAAATTAAATAAACGATAAGTACATATCCTTGGTACAAAAACATGCATAATGATAAAACTGCCTATGGCAGTGTTACATTTAGGATAAAATTAGCCCTAATTATGAAGAAATGAATTATCATATCAGAGACACAATGTTCCATATTAATTACACATTGAAATGTTTTCCTACAACCAATTCCAAAAAAATATTTTGGCATTTTTATGCTCAGTGTATTGAGAAAATCCTAAACTTCAAAAAACTTTTTTTCATGATTTATGTGCGCAAATTGTTTCGAAGACCATTTATTTGTTCCTGACCTTCAGTTTCTTGAGAAAAAATTACTCTTTCGGAGTGAGAACAGATTTTGCTGTCTGTTAGTAATTTGAGCCATTTTTCCCATCATGATTTTTTCGATATTAAGTAAAATAAAATTATTCATTTTAATTTTAATAGTTCAGTTAATAAATACACGTACGACCCTATTTAGCTTTGTTGGTTATAATTTGAACAAAATTCTTCTCTGTCAAAATTTAGGCAAAAAGATAGTTTACTCGTATTACTTAGTAAACAGATAAAATACTTAAAATTAATTAAACCGATGAATGGGCATTCTCGACGCCATTATTAAATGTACCGAATATTATACAAAAAATTAGTTATTAATAAACTATTTCAAAATTACATAATGACTAGAAATAACACTAACGCTTTTCAATTAAACATGGCAGTCAAATCTAACAAATAACTGATCAGTGAATAGGAAGTACAATCTGATCTTCGTTTCCTGACAACGTTTCGGAACGTTATTTCCCGTTCCATCATCAGACCTCTAATCACACACACTCAAAATGCTCACATTAACAGATTTGAACAAATGTGGTTACCTCGTTTTGAAACAGATAAATTCAGAATTACTTTTTGACCCACTTAGTGTTTTTAAACAAAGAATTAGTCTCAGTAAATAAACTCTATATAGGCATATGGATGAAGCATTTGAAATCACCAAATCATTATTCATATATATATATATATATATATATATATATATATATATATATATATATATATATATATATATATATATATATAAGTAGGAACAGAAGAAACACATTAATAATAAAGTGCATAACGGCCATTTGTTTCGAGATGACTAAATTTCGCTCTTCAATCTTTCATTTATATACAATCTTCGTTTACATTTGATTATGTGGGTGGCAACAAATCTGACTCGATTTTACTTATATTTCTTGGTTTAGCTAATTAGTAATTGTGTATGTGTATGGGTCTGAGTGTATACCTGTTTGCATAAAAAGGCCTTTATCGCTCTAATGCAAAGTGATGTCTGAGATCTGGTCATTCTTGTATTAACGGCTTGAGAGTGAACCATCTGTTCGCGTTTTTGGCTGTTAGGTGAACTAGTCTAGTCTTTAGTTTCCCCGTTACAATATGACGAGCAAACACACAAACACATACGCAAACATACATTTTAGAGTGAAGGTTAGTATTCTTGAAATAAACGACTAGTATTCACTTTGTTTTCAATGCATTTTTTCTTCCTAATTAGATATATATATATATATATATATATATATATATATATATATATATATATATATATATATATATATATATATTAGTAGATAAAATTTAATAGAGTGTTACAATGGCAAGCATTTATTTTTAATATCATCAATGGTTTGATCTTGATATAAAAACCTCGCCCATTAATTAATATAATTTGTCAGTATAAACTAAGATTAGTATAGTATCCGTCGTAAAGTCCATCCCCTCCTCAACGTGGTACGACGGTGTCAACCATGTCTCGATGGCCGATCGTACATGGGCTAACGGGGCTATGGCGGTGGTGTCACCAGGACGTGGTGGATTTCCGACCAGCAATCGGATCTCCTATAAAATACCACATGAGCCCGACGACGGCACCATGACTCAGCGTGTGTTCCCCGCCACAAATGGGTTCAACAGCCACAGGATTACATGGACTCCTGGACAGTACCCCGTACTTCCGAATGGCGAATGAGCTCTCAACAGCCAACGGCAACCATGAAACTTACTGCTGCCTTGCAGACTGCGCTTGGATGTGCAAAGGCTAGAGGTGCGTTCTCGATCAAAAAGCCGAGTGGTGAGGGGACACCACTTGTACCAAATTCCCAAGAAACTCCATGAAATCAATGGAGCCGGCTTATCCTCCATAGGGAGTCAGCCGCAGTAAAGTATAGTATAGTCCGGTTTGGTCTTTATTAGAAACTCATCACGCAGTGGCCAGAATTTGCGGTGGACGTGGCTCGAACCTGGGCACGTCTGCTTCGGCTCGGTCACTCAGTAGTTAGAGCACCGGCTTCCGAAGCAGACGTGCCCAGGTTCAAGCCCTGACCGCGGTAAAATCTGGCCAGAACTTTATGTGTTCTCATTAAGGACGAACCCGGTCTATTGGATGAATTTCCTATTCTACACTATACAATTCTTAGTTTATACTGACAAATGTAATTAAGTAATGTGTGAGGTGTTTATATCATGATCGCAACCTTGATTTTAGTCATTGTTATCACCGCCCGCGCAATCAACGTTCGTTTAAACCTTGATGTTGTATTGATGCATAATAATACCCCTGTCCAAGCAACATTATAAAGTGCGAAACGTTGTCTAACCAAGATTCCAACGATAATAGAGGGTAGCAAAGTGACGTTAAGAAGTATTATAGAAAAGTTAAATATTTGTATGTTCTCTACATACTGTATGCTCAGAAAAGACTTATAAAAAAGTTAAAGTTTCCTCTATGGGACAAGCAATATCAGTCCCGGTCGCTAATATTCTTATGCATTATTTTGATAAAAATCTGTTGTTAAAATCTACTCTCAAGCCAAACTTGCTAGTGAGATTCTTTGATTATATGTTATTAATTTGGAATCATGTTGATAATTAGTTAGATAAATTTCTAGAGATAGCCAACTAGCTAGGTGAATTAAAATATAAATTAGAAAAAGAAAATAATGATAAATTATCATTTCTGGATTTAGAAATAAACCTGAATGGACCCAGAATATAAAGTGATATTTTTAGGTGAGATACTTACACGGGATTCATCCTGATTCCATTCTCAAACCACCCATATGGAATGAAAATAGGTGTTCTTAAATCAATTATATTAAAGTGACTTAGAATAGTGGATTTGAAATATATAGATAAGGAATTGATTAGACTAAAGCCAAGATTCAATATAAACGGCTATCCGACAATTATAATAGAGACGTTAATGAAGGAGATGTTAATATTTGAACGTAAAATAATAAACCAAGTAGAGAAGGAAACAGAACTATAAAAACGCAAAATTATGGTATTACCTGATTCAAAACTGAGCTGAAAAATTAGACTAATAGCAACTAAATATAATATCAAAACAGATTTAAGACAATCATTTAGTAAAATATCGAACCAAATAGGTAAAATAGAACCCCTCAATGCATCAGGATTATACGCCATTCCTTGCAAAGATTGTAAGCTCAGGTGTATAGAGGAAATTATGCGCCCGATAAAGGTACGTAGAGGGGAACAAAAAACTGAATGCAAATATGTACACATTCAAAGATCAGATCTAGTTAGGCATTCATAGCAAACTGGTCATGAAATAGACTGCAATAAATGCAAACGTATCGCGTAAGGCAACCGTAACAGAGTAGCTAGACTAATTCGAGATTCGATTCAAATAAAATCGTGTAATGGCGTAATGAATCTTATATCATTAGAAAAATCATTAGGCCCAATATGTAATGAAGCATTTTCTAATATCAGCAAACGGGAAGAGCATGAATCAATGTTAATTATACACCTGAGTAACACTGATTGAAAATGACACAAAACGAAATTTTTTAAATTCTCATTTCTTTCTATCTTAATCTGTATCAAAATCAATATTATGTAGATAATACACGGATTAATAAATGGATATGATCGACGGTGTGCTTATAATTAATTAAATAAATATGCTGATATATAGCTTTTCTACATCGTCAATTATATATAATTGACATTTATTAAACTCACACGTTTCCTTATGTTTATACATATCCTTTCTTACAAATATATATTTATATGTATTTTATGTATTTATATAAGGTGTGAAAAATGAAATGAATAGATAGTAAATTTGTGTGATGGAATATATTACTTATAATACACGTGTACATATCTTTATAGGAGAACGATAAATTATTACTCATATATATTTTTAATGTCCATGCCTTTAATATTACACAGTATATTTCTAATTAGGAAGAAAGAACACATTAATAACAAAGTTGAAAATGACTTTGTATTCCGAGAATACTACACTTCACTTTACAATCTTTAATTTATATACATTCTGGTTTTTCATGGATTATGTAGGGAGCAAACAAGAAAAACTGAGGCGGATTTGTTGGCACCGGCATAATCAAATCAAAGTCACTAATGTTTATAAATGAAAGATTGTAGATCGAAGTTTAGTATTCTCGAAATAAATAACCATTATCCACTTTGTAATTAATGTGTCTTCTTCCTAATTTGAAATATATATATATATATATATATATATATATATATATACATTTACATATATTGAAATATATCGTATGTACATATATATGGAGGAATAGTTATATATTTATAAAAAGTGTGGTATATATAGGCATATATTGATATGTTCGTACAGGTGTTGTTATATATATCCTATACATATCTTAACATAAATTGTATTTAAATATATATTTTGAGGAATTGTTATATGTTTATATAATATGTGGGTATATATTTATTATAATAAATAATTTATTAGATTAAATTTTTTTAAATTATATATTTTAATTAAAAATAAAATGTAAATATAGTTGGTGTTGGACCATAATATGATTTGATAAATTTGACCCACATTGTTGCTTATATATATATATATATATATATATATATATACATTTACATATATTGAAATATATCGTATGTACATATATATGAAGGAATAGTTATATATTTATAAAAAGTGTGGTATATATAGGCATATATTGATATGTTCGTACAGGTGTTGTTATATATATCCTATACATATCTTAACATAAATTGTATTTAAATATATATTTTGAGGAATTGTTATATGTTTATATAATATGTGGGTATATATTTATTATAATAAATAATTTATTAGATTAAATTTTTTTAAATTATATATTTTAATTAAAAATAAAATGTAAATATAGTTGGTGTTGGACCATAATATGATTTGATAAATTTGACCCACATTGTTGCTTATATATATATATATATATATATATATATATATATATATATATTGAAATATATCATGTACATATACTGAAGGAATAGTTATATATTTATAAAAGTGTGGTATATAGGCATATATTGCGGTATGTTCGTACAGGTGTTGTTATATATATCTATACATGTCTTAACATAAATTGTATTTAAATATATATTTTTGAGGAATTTATATGTTTATATAATATGTGGGTATATATTTATTATAATAAATAATTTATTAAGTTAAATTTTTTAAAATTATATATTTTAATTAAAAAATAAAGTAAATATAGTTGGTGTTGGACCATAATATAAATGTGATAGAAATTTGACCCACATTATTTGCTTATATATATATATATATATATATATATATTCATTATACCCTTCCTGTGTGCAAAAACAAAAAGAAATTTTATCAGATATAAGAAAATTTTCTTTCTCATGGTCTTCTCAAATATCTATTCATGAACATATCTTTATATATAAATTGGAAAGCAAAACAAGATAGAAATATGTGAAACATAGAGAGTGTGAAAAATAGAAACCAATCAAATTGCGTACGTCACATCCAGTTCAAGCTCAATGCTTGTACGTGCTTCTTCTGCTTACATAAATCCGGCTGCAATTTGTTTATCCATAAGGCTTCATATGTGGCTAGCTCCATTTTGTTTTTGCATTTAGTAATTACTTTGAATGCTACGTCTGGAGAACATACGTGCGTTGTTTCGTTGATGTGTTGCGCAATAGCAGACGTGTATTCACCATTTGATTTAAAGCAGGCGTTCAAGTTGCAATGTTCTCTCATTCGAGTAATTAACCGTCTGGTCGATCGGCCTACGTAAATTGATCGACAACTTGCGCATGTATATTGGTAAATAATATTTGACAACGACATTAACGGCTGTTTCTCTTTGATTGCTGGTAAAGGCAAGTGTGTTACCCTAAATAACACTCGTAGTTTGGCTGCATTAAATGTGCGTATCAATGCTGCTTCAACTTTCTTTTGTGCCATTCGGGAAACTGCATCCCCCTTAAATGGGATGTTTAGGTAGATGGTTTTCTTTTCTGGCCCATAGTACGTCTGTTTCTGGTTAACTTCCCTTTTAATAATTGATTCAATTAATTGTCTGGGATAGCCATTAGACATTAAATCGTTAATTGCCTTATTATATTCATTTTTTTTAGAATCTTGACTAACCAACCTGTCAATTCTTGAGAAGCAACCACGAACTGTTGATAATTTATATTGAAATGGCACGAAACTGCTGTAATGCAAATACTGTGCAGACCATGTTGGTTTATGGTAAATTGTTCTGTTTAATTTACCATTAGTTTCTTTATTTAATAGTACATCTAGGAAAGGCAGACAGTCATCTTTCTCGTGCTCTGACGTGAAACCGATATTCTTGTGCTTTGTTGAAACTTTGAAGCAATGTTCGTGATTGCGACCTGTTTTTAAGTACAAGAAATATATCATCCACGTACCGCATATATTGAGCACATTTACTTATGTCACTCTTTAATGATGTATTTTCTAGGTGCCCTCGAAAAATCTTAGCCAACACTGGAGATAAGGGGCTTCCCATTGCGACACCATCAGTCTGTTTGTAGATTTTTCCATTAAAACGAAATCGTACGTCTTTCGTGCATAATAAGATAAGCTTGCGTAGAGTTTGACCTGGCACCGGCGATGGTAATATATCGTGTTCTACCGCTTTGACTATAATGTCAATGGCTTCATCAATTGAACATTTGTAAACAAAGACGTAACATCAAAAGATACCATTATCTTGTTTTTAACATTTATATCTTGAATTTTGTTTACAAACTCAAACGAATCGGCAACCGAATAATTACCTAGTAGTTTACGTAATGGTTCAAATATACGAACTAACCATTTGGCTAGTGCATGAAACGGAGAATTTACCATTGATAAAATTGGCCTCATAGGACAACCACTTTTGTGTGTTTTTGGTAATCCGTACATTATTGGTGTAGATGATCCAATTGGCTTGAGCTTCTGTGCAGTGGCCTCATCAATAAAACCGGCATCTGTCAAAATCTTAATTTCATTAATTACTTTGCGCTCCACCTTGTCTATTTCATCTGATTTATCGTCTGGACGTGTGAATTTTGTATTGTCATTTAACACGTTTTCCATCTTTTGTACGTATTCAGATTTGTCCATTATAACTGCGCTCTTTCCTTTATCAGCGCGTAGTATTTTGATGTCTGCATTTCTGCTGATATTTCTAAGTGCATTTAGATGCTGCTGTGTCAACGCATGCTGCTCTGCACATTTAGACGATTTCAAGTGTGAAGCCTGATCAACTAGTGTAGCCTTGAACCAATTTTTATAATCAATACTGGTGGGCTCCAAGTCAGCTGTTTGTTCAAATAACAATTCAAATGCTGCCTCAAAATCAACATCGCATTTAGTAGAAGGATGTATCCCATAATTTCGGCCCATCGATTTTTCACACTCTCTCTATGTTCACATATTTCTATCTTGTTTGCTTTCCAATTTATATATAAAGATATGTTCATGAGTAGATATTTGAGAAGACCATGAGAAAGAAAATTTTCTTATATCTGATAAAATTTCTTTTTGTTTTTGCACACAGGAAGGGTACAATGAATTTTATTAAAGCTCGCATTTCAAAGAATATATATATATGTATATATATATATATATATATATATATATATATATATATATATATATATATGAATAAATATCCATAAGTTTTGTAAACAGAAATTAGTGTTCGGATAGATATCTAATTTAAAGGGGATACTGTTTCCCGAATAGCACAAAAGAAAGTTGAAGTAGCATTAACACGCACAATTAATGCCGCTGAACTACGAATGTTTTTTTAAGTAAAACACATACACTTACCAACAATCAAGGAGAAATAGTCATTACAGTCGACATAAACTATTATTTACCATTTTGCATGCTCAAGTTGTCGATGAACTTACGTAGGCCGATCGACCTGCCGGTTAATTACTCGAATCAGAGAACATTGTAACTTAAACACCTGTTTTAAATCAAATGGGGAATACACGTCTGCAATTGCGCAACACATCGTTTTAACCTCACACGTTTGTTCTTTAGATGTAGCATGTAAGATAACTGCTAAATGAACTGCCAGAAGGGAGTTAGTCACATACAAATCTTTATGGATAACCAAACTGCAGCCCGATTAGTGTAAACAGAAGAGACGTTCAAAAATTGAGTTTGAACTGGAGGTTACGCACGAAATTGATAGATTGTTCCTTTATTTTACACTCTCTCCATGTTTACATATTTCTATCTTGTTTTGCTAATAAATTTATATATAAAGAGATGTTCATTTGCAGATACTTAAGAAGAAAACTAAATAGAAACGGTTCTTGTATCTGAAAAAAATTCTTTTTATTTTTGCTGCTGGAAAGAGTACTATAAATGGATTGTTGTATATGTTGTTGACTCACTTTATATATATATATATATATATATATATATATATATATATATATATATGTATATATATATATAATTGGTATTTTATATTTATAGATATATATTTATATAAATAATTCTTTAATATGATTAACTTAGTAGTCTTCATTTGTTTAGTTATTATATAGCTTTTATGTAGGTTTCCGTACATTTGCTCTTACTAAATCTTCCTATCTTTCTTAATTTGTTTTTCACCTAAGCGTCGCTTTGGCCTTCACTTTCTTGCTATGGAGGTAACATTAATTGTAGCCTATGCACATCATTTGTATCAACAAACAAGTTTTTTTGGACTATTCCAGATTTTAATTTTATATTTGTTTACCGTGACATCGCAACAGTACAGTTATACCACACCTGTTCGATACTATTTCTCCCCCCTGCCAATGGCAGTCTGCACACCTGATGAGATTACGTATACCGGAAATTTGAGATTGCTGCAGTTGGCACTTTAAACTTAAGGAGCTGCATCTACCATTTACAGATATATATCTGCTGCTATATATATATATATATATATATGTAATATAAATCGTTGTTCAGTGGGTGTTTTCATGTGCCCCATGCATATTCTTGCATAGAGTTGAGTTACTGGGACCAAATATTTGTTTAAAAGCATTAGTTCATCAAAAATTAAACATAAATAGATCTGTTTCCAAACGAGATTACCACATATGCTTAAATCGGCTATTGTGAGTATTTTAATTGTGTATGTGATTAGTAGTCTGATGGTGGAACAGGCAATATCGTTCCGAAACATCGCCTGTCAACGAAGATTAGATCGTAGCTCATTACCAGTGGTTAGTATGAAGGATATTGAAGCTTTCGGAGGAAAGGTATGATGCGTACTTGGAATTGTAGATAAATCGGATCTTTCCTAAACTGACATTACAAAGCGACTACCTGCGAATGAGAATAGTGAAGAATCTAAATTTGACGCTCGCACTACGCGATCATTCAAGAAATATCTGATAAATAAAATAATTCTTATTTTACAATTCCTGGCTTTAATTGATGAGCTTAAACGAACGGTTACGCTTGAAATATGGGGATTATGCACGATAAGCGTATAAACTGGCTAATAAATCAAATAACAAAGTAAAATGTCAGTTCAACTAATTTAGTCTTATGCATGAATTATTATTACATACATAGATCCGAAATAGAACAAATGATACACATAAATCATAAGTTACTAAATAATGATGAATGTTTTACCACTGTGCGCGAATTTAACGAAACTGGAGTGCACATTTCTGTGTTCTAAGTTAAATTTTTATTATTTTCGCTCTGCAAAGCACAACAAATTTATTTTCAATGTCTTATTTTATTGCGTTATCGCTTTAAAAATTTTAGATTGTTGACAAATTCAAAGAAAAATATTAAGTGTGATTTCGTCAGGTGCAAATATTTATTAACATACAGGAAATACGGCGCAAGCAAGAAACATAAATCAATCGTTTTTATTAGTTTTAATGCCATTTGATTTTTATGTTACAAGCGAATGGTTTCTTATTTCTTACTAAACGTGCACAATGAGATTATTTACATGTTTTGATATGTTTTGTTGTAAATATATAGTCGAAATTGTAGAAATCAACGAACAATACGGTTGGATAAATCACTTTGGATACCAAACTGAAATTTATCAACAATATTTCAAATATTCTTCAAATCACTTTCGCGAGATTGAAATAAACACAAATCTCGTTGTATTTAACCAGTCGTCGAACAGTGACACATTTGCATCGGAGTCCGGGACTCCATCCACGACGCTAATTGTGCCCCGAACTAAAACTAATTTTAACTAATATACCTACATATGCTTTTTTTGTAATTCTTTGCTTCAGGTGAAGCCAGAAGTTTTTAGTTCAGGTTGTAAGATATTCCAAGTATTTTCCATCAAATGTAAAGTTTAATCCAAACTCCTATGTTGGTATATGACATATAATTTTATTTAATTTGCACACAGATGGTGCAGTGTATAGCGTCAAAGACTCCGAAACAAATGTGCCATGTTTTGAGTCTTTTCCGCGCCAAAATCTGAAAAATATTCGACGAGTTCGCAATAAGGATGAAACGGATGGATTATTTAAATCAAGTTTGCGAGCTTGAAGTAAACACCAATCCCATTGTTTTTAACCAGTCGTCGAGAAACATAACAAAACTACCGCAAGTCGCATGCACTGACGCGTTTCGACCTTCCATGAGCATCATCAGAGTACAACGGCAAACTGACTAGCGAGGATCAAACCGCATCGCATATATGTGGAAAGCAAAATTAGATATACGAATATCATTCCTATTAGTCTCGCATATATTTTACTTGACTGGAAATGTCGGCTGCACAGTTTCTATTTAGTCACCAATATTAAATTTTTTAGCTTTGGACACACATATATAGGTAATACAATTAAAAAATCATCGATTGCTTAGGTGGTGATAACAATTCTTTAAATAAAGTGTGTGAGTTTGCAGTAATTACCAATTCCGTTGTATTTTACCAGTCGTCGAACAACCGTTAATGGGACCGACGGTAGTTTTTTTATGTGGTTCCACGACTAATTAAATACAACGGGATTTTTATTTACTTCAAGTCTCCAAACTTGATTTAGAGTACTGTTACCACCACCCGCGCAATCAATGAATGTTTGATTGTATTACCAATATATATGTGACGAAAGCTGCAAAAGGTTGATGATCGTGACTACATAAAAATTGTGCAGTCGACATTTCCAGTCAAGTACAATTTATGCGAGACAACCGGAAATGAGAACAACATATCTAATTTTGCTTTCCATATAAATTAATTGCGGTTTGACATTCGCTAGTCAGTTCTCCGTCGTACTCTGATGATGATCATGGAAGGTCGAAATGCGTAAGTACGTGTGACTGACGGTTGTTTTGTTACGTCGTTCAACGACTGGTTAAATAAAATGGAATTTGTACTTACTTTAATCTAGCAAACTTGATTTAAACAATCGTTACTACCACCAGCGCAATAAATGATTTTTTGACATTACAACTAATTATAATTTTCAGTACTTAGATTACAAACTTTAAATAAAAAGGCGTTTTCCCTCCTTTTTTGAGTCATGCCAGATGAAATCTACACAAAAGACTACCACTTAACTCACAGTCTGTTATTTTCGCGAATCTATGACGATTTTGGAAGAGATAAATCTGTTTCTGGCTGAATAAAATATGTTTGGATTCCTTCAATCTATCTCGGAGTTGAAATGTATGTCTAAAATAGATGCACGAAATATAAAATTCCAGTTAATTAAATTTTTTTTCCTTATAGACTTAAAGGTTTAAAAGTCAGTTCATGACAACGTCTGTGGAAATGCCAGTGCTAACGAGAACAAAACGCGGATTCCTCAACTATAAATTTCAAAATACATCACAAACAGAGCCTAAGCATAATTCTTCTTCGTCGTTAAAATTGAGTTACCGGCGTATGACAATTTACATTATAATCTTTCCATAAAAAGCAGTTCATACTTAATTCTATCATTATACTTCTTAAAAGCGAATGATCAAATAATAACAGCTTACTCTGGTTTTAAAAAGCCACTTTGAAGCGGCAGTGCAGAATTAATCTGTTGTTTTAAAAGATTGAATTGGAGGACGTTGTGTTCAAACCAAATTCTTGCATTTTAGTTGTTTCTTGTTCAAATACTTATTATTAAACCAGAAAATCTTTCTATTTTTAAAACGAATCTTCGTAAAAATTCAATTCGCCTCATCAACGGTATTATAAAACAAATGTATTGTATACTGCATGCAAAGACCCTTTTGTTAATGCCTTTCGCGCGTTAGGAGTATCCTCAATAGATCTTGCAATTTGTAACCAAATCATAATCTAAGCATATGATAATGCAAAAGACATTATATAAAAATTGAATATTGCCCGCATCTTTCTTAAAGTTACGTAAACAATATCTCAGATCTCGAGGACGATACGATTAAGTAAATCACACAGATTCTTAGAACGTGTGAATAATGTTAGTTATGCTATGTTTTGTGACGAGTGAAATACAATTTTATTAGCTTCTATATGAAGCTCGCAAATATTATCTAAATAATTGTATCCACCAAATCTCGCAGACAATAATTGTTTAATTGTGTAACTTAAAAACATTTGACGAAGGCTGCAATATGTCCACGTATGTAGTTGCATGGAAATTTGGCAGCACACATTTCCAGTCTGGTATTATGTATGCGAGACTACTAGAGGTAAGAGAAACATATCTAAATTTGCTTTCCTTATATATGCATTGCAATTTAATATACGCATCTCAGTTTTCCGCCATTTTATAACGAGGATCATGGAGGGTCGAAACGCGTCATTACATCTAAACTACGATAGTTTTGTTATGTTTTGCTATGGGTTAAATAGAATGGAATTGGTGTCTATATCAAGCTCTCAAACTTGATTTAAGTAAAAGCTAGAAGATATACATTATCACGAAACCATAGACAATAATCATCTCACGAGTAGGAGAAGCTGTTGTCCAATCCAATTGGGCGATTATTATATCACTCTCAAGGCCTTATTTAGTATAATTATTTCTTATTAGTTTAAAAATCGAGTATTGGAATAATAAAAATAATTTTTATCTATTTACTGCGAAATATTATAATTAAACGTATGAAAAATATTTATTCGTGCTTTCGCAGTTCTTAGATTATCTAATTCATTGCAAATGAACTATTACCAATTCAGTATATTACTGTAGTTCCTTCGGTTATTCAAAATCACTATCTGAGTTCTGCGCATTCAGACCAACACTACGTAAACGTAATAGTTTTCTTGTGTTTGGACACCAGTCAAGTGTTCACTTTATCAGGCATGAATTACATATATAAAATAATTTCAAGTTGATATAATGATTTCATTTATTTTGCATTCCGTTTTCAAAAATCGATTTCAAAATTTCTACACAGACTAGTAAAATAAGTTCTGTCGTGTAGTGCTTTTTCAAATTTTATTATCACGTCTACGTAGGACCAAATTATGCATATTTATAATTAAGTTAATAATCGAGGCCCGATATGTAAAAAAGTATGACAATATGTACAACCTAGAGTTCTTCATTTAACTAGAAGCTAGCGTAGAGTATCGTGAAAAAATAACACACAATTTTAACAGTTTACTTCAGTTAATTTGCAAAAAAAAGATTTAAATTATTCGTTTGTTTGACAATAGAGATTATTTGTAATTCATTCGACTTCGTAGAATTGGAGTAATAACCCTGTAGCTCTGGTCCTCTGCAAGACCACTTGATTAATATTTTATTCACAGTTATAAGATTTTAACAGTAGCACAACTTTGGTCAGTCTTAGTATCATGCTTTATGGTTTATTGATACATTATAACCATCGTTGATTTAATAATGCAGCTTTAATTAGTACTGTCTAGTTCGCACAGATTTCAATAATGCTTTAGACAAATGTCGAGGACTCGAAATGTGTTGTATTGAAACTATTCGCCATGTTGAGCAGGCAAGTAAAAGTCTTTTACATAAACCATCGTTGGTTTTATATTATGTCCAGGCGCACTAGACATAATTAGCTGGAAGACAATTATTAATACTTAGTTACGCTCTGGCAAAGTGAATTCAAATTAGTAAGCAATTTCCTTTAGAATTATCGGCATAATTTTAAATACGTCACACACGACGACATTAACGTGAGACACAAGAAAGTTTTGAAGGTTCTTGCATTGTGTACACATTGATTGTGCTCATTGATATTCGTTGTATCATCCTTGTATACTTTTTTAGTTACCACTAAAATGAAACAAACGATTTAATTTTACAGACAGCACATAAAAGCACTCAATGACATTAAACGCAGCTACAAAATTAAATTAATAAAGCCATACAAAGGCTCGGGATTTTTTCTTCCGAATACCAAAGATAATACAAACCAAACGAGCAATGTTCGCCATGATAAGGAACGATATTTAAACCGTGCCATGTAAATCGAGACAGATCGGAAACTGCTCAGATTTCAATATTGCGTATGATTAGAAAATCGTGTGATGCGATGAATAAAGAACATACCATGCCAGTTATAAAAAAAATCGAAAACAGCATACTGGATCTCAAACCAGCAAAAACCAGTCGAAACGTGTGCGGTCAGCATGCATGGCATGCCGAAAGTACAAATATTACATATAATGAGCAACTTGTCGTTATTAAGATAAATAATGTAAAGTATCAACACACCAAAGCACAAACTGGCGAGAGAAAACAACTTGCCTAAAACTTTTGTCTTCGAAATAAAGTAAATAGTACAATATCACGAATAAAATATTACTTCGTTGTGATATCTGGAATCTATTGAAAAAAGTCATTAGTTTTCTCAATAATTTCATCGGGCTAACCACAATTCTTTCTCTTACATCGAACGAGTTTCCTCGTGTTCTCCGAGCTGTTTGCATCCGCTGTCTACCTGATTTTTCCAAATATTTCGGAAGCCAAATATTTTTGGAAGCCTTTTTCGATGGAAAGCACATCACACACGCAATTGACAATCAATATTTCAAGTGTAAATTTTTAGTTTAAACTGTCCCATTTTTACTTATTGTTAGATCTCTTAAGCATAACTTGTTTTTTACTAGGTGAGGGAAAGTTAAATTGGTTTTTGTATTTTTCTTCATATGTACACTCTTCGAAATGAGATTACAGTGAATTAATAACAAATACTAACGATTCACTAGATAAGCGTACGTCATGCCTGTGTAAATGTTATCGTTTGTTTTGGATTGGGTATCCACTAAAGATAATTGAAGCAACTAAAATGAGCGTCATAAGTAGATTTAATTATGACTGGAAGTACGTGAAGTCAAATAAAACAAAAGATGATTGGAGGGTAATTGTAGTACCTGAATCTAAACTAAACAGGATTAGTTCTATTAGTAACTTTACCTTTGCACGTAGCTGATCAAACTATTATAGCTGAGTTTTAGAATTTTAATTGAAACAGATCATTTTGAACTAAAAACAACGCTTCACATGCGATTATTAGTTGAATAATTATTAATGGACTTTATTGCTTTTGTAGTATATACGAAGAAAATAAATACAGTTAAGTTTTATTTTATGTTTCAGAGGTTGCACGGAGTGGACAAATATATTATGCGGGCACTCGGAAAGCAATGCATAAACTGCTTTCAATAATAAATGTCTCTGGAGTAAGAGGGAATTAAATAATGGAATTGAACAAATGCAGAAACGGAAAAAAGAAATGGCTTCTTTATATATTCTGATTTTGGGATATCTTTGTCGTCCTATTTGAATTTTTTTGTTGTAGATACGCAAAACCTTACACAAAATTGCATATATATATATATATATATATATATCGCTCTCCGTAACAAATAATTCATAAATTAATGGCTATTTTTAAAGTTATATTTTAATCAGATAATAAACGATTTTTTTGTAAAGACAGGAAAAAATAAAATAATAAAAGTGACGTTACAGTGGCGAGTATTGAATGCAACTTTAAAAGGAAACCAAGAATACCGTGATAAACGGAATGAGAACAGTAATAGTTATTAATATTCTTATAATGAAAGTATACAAAGCTATGCTAGCTAAAAATAATTATTCGAGATTATTTATACACATGTTTAACATGTGCACATTATTTATTCACTTAATTCTACTTCCGTTCAGTACTTTCTTCTACTTAATTTTTACATCTTTGAAAGCACTGCATTGCCGTTGACAACTACATGAAGGCATATAACGATATAACATCTAGATCCTGATTAATTTAATTATTTAGAAATACCGAAAGTAAGATAACATGTATTAAGAAGAAATATTGAAAAATCGTGCGTAAGTATTTTTGCTGATAAACTGGAAGACGCAACATTTTGGACATACATAAAATCAATAATTTTATTATATTCATTTCTATGTAGCAGTTTTGCATAAAAAACAGATTTAAAATAGATGGGAACTCCTCCGCTAAAATTACTCAGTAATCTATTTCTACGGAAAAATTCGACTCCATGATCTTTGATGTCGCTGTGTATCTATGTTTCTACTAAAGTTTCTCAATATGAAGACTATTTTTATATCTAAAGTTTGCATAGAACAATGGACTTATCTACCAGTACGATTTAGGATTGTAAATCAACCAACATAGTTCCTCTAAGAAAAACTTTTCCATCTTTCTACCAAAATATCGCAATTCTTCAACTGTTGCGGATGTTCAGTAGGAATGTACTCGCAGACACATAAGTTTTGATCATATTTTGGGGTTGATGTTCTTTGTTTATTTCTATAATTCGTTTCCGCTTGTGTCATCATCCCAGCTTCATCCGTCATGCAATCATTTATCTTATTGATTTTCACTGTTTTAGTTCATTTTTAAAGATACACTATGCTAATTTTTTCTTGCCAAACTCTTTGAATTGTTTATTCAGTTTTCTATTTACCTGAAAACAACCGGCCTCGAGTGGTCCGAAGTTTTCCCACTCCACAACATTTTTTAAATATTTAAATCCGCAGTTTGTTTAATGATTGATTCCGTCTGATAGGCGCTTTCGTTCCGATTGCACATTATTGATTGGAATTGTTTGGAAGTCCGAGCTCTTAACTCTCTAGCTAAAAGGTATCAAAGTTCCTCACATATTCAAATATTCACTTTGAATTATTCTCCTGCATTTTAATATCTGACAATTCTATCCAGGGTCCAACATATATTTTCAGGTTTCCAAACTTTACTTCAAGTGCAGGTTCTATTTTACTATATTTTTTACAAGAACCATTATACACGTTTCCACATTATTCAATTTAGACGAACGCTCTTTCAATCAACTTTTCAAGCATGAAGTAAACACCAATTCCATTGTATTTAACCAGACGTCAAACAATTGTAGACCAACATATTTCGAATTCTGCCACCATCTTATAAATGTTTTCCGTTTAAATATTTCCTAGAATTAATTTAAGCTAATCCACACTTTTTTTAAATATTTCACTAGTTTTTGCTGTATACATTGTAAAAACTCCGCGCGCGTTAAACCAAAAAACATGTTCCTAGATGGATCTTGTGTTTTTTCGCTTGGGATAGAAGCCTCTCGCACATGCATACTACTTTTGAAAATTTGCTAGACAAAGAAAATGAGGTTACGCTGAACAAAACGCATACATTATACAAAAACTAACGTGAAACGGAACACGCACACGTGGGCACGAACACTTTTCCAACATATAATTTAACTGCGGATTGAAGATGTTGCAATTTAAAGCTTTCTCAGTCCGTAGCTCTTTTTTCTGTGGTTTTGAACAACATTTGGGAAGCTGCCTGATTTTATGTCTGATTGTTCGTAAAAAATGTGAAAGTCTTTGAAGAAACTGTTCTCCCTGTTGCCAGTTAAATTCAGCCTAAAATGCACTTTAATTCGATCAATTATCAATCGTACATTCAGACCTACGGAGCGCATTGAACAGGTAATGCACGTGTATAAATAAACGATAGTTGACTGTTGAGTGGCAGAGCGCGTAAGGTTTTAATTCAGATAGAGTAGGCAATTTGCGGTATAAACATGCATGCGTCTCCTTGTCATAATTAGGATTCCTAGTATTTTTCTTCATCCAATGCGCCGACATTCTCTACTTTAAAATATTGCTCTTAGAATGCTTCACAGGAAATGCCTCTCGTCAAGACATTCTGGGAAGCTTTTAGTTGTTTGTGTCGAGTTCGCTTGGACTCTTCAGATGGATATCAAATTGGTTCCTAAGTTAAGTCCTTTCTTACGATGTTTCGAAAAGGCTTCATTTGTTTAATTGTAATAAATTCATTAGTGTGAGTTTTAAATTTGATGTACATTTTTTGAATGAAAGATTTAATTATTCTCCAATTAAACTTGAAGCTTTGACTTGTTTTCATTGATAGAAAATAGCATTAAGTGGCTTATAATTCAGTTTCTTGCGCCCCGTTAGTTTCTGTTGCAAAGCTTAGAAAAGTTTAATGACAAAATATCTGATTGCATATTTGATTTAAGAAAGTTAAAATGTATCGCGAAATAAGCACAAATGCAAACGGCTTTGATTATAATTTTGAGCTGCTTGCTGAACATGCTTTTATTTATTCCGATAATTTCAATTGACTTCAATTATTACAAATAGAATTTAGTAGGAAAATGAATATACCTATTTATTTATAGAATAAATTTAGTCACAAATGCATTTCTTCATTTTCAACTGTAACGGGTTTTCATTTTTTTGAGTAAATTCCCACTCGAGAAAGGGGCGGATAGCACTTATCCCGTCTTGGACACCTTACTCACTCGGGAAGAATTTGGTGGTCTAAAATTTGTAATACAAAAAATTCAACAGGTACCACACAGTAAAATTATACTAACTAAACCAATTCATAAAGTGCGAAATCTTGACTATCCGAGAAAAATTATGCCAATGCAAAAATAATCGTGTCGATCTAAAGAAATCAACCCAATTTATTCTACATAATTTTTTTTTAAATGTCTTTTGAAATTGTCCATTTAGTGGCCAACTATCAACTGCAATGTAAATGTTAACATCATTTGCATTAAACATTGAATTATGAATCGAGATTTTAACTATCAATTTGCATCTCTCACTAAGTTCTTTAAAAAATTTACATTGCTCATATAATGGACACCAAAAGGACAATTTATCAAAAAAAAAATTTTAATTTTCACTGGAATTTAATAAAATGACCTAGCGCTTCCAAGAAAATAAGCAACTTCGAAGTAAATTCCTAACACGGGACACAGCGCCAACTGAACTGTTGTTCTCTTTTTTTTAAATAAATGTTAACGAATCGGTAGATACATATTAAGCCCTTTTTATAAAAAATATGAGTCAAATCTCAATGAAGGCTAGATGCATCAACATTATTTTGAATTCGACTAATCATGTAACAGCCTAAACAAAAATGAAATTCGAGCAACCATCCAAATCCGCATATCGTTAAGTCCAGTCTCATTATCCGATCAAGCAAATAGGCATCATATAGAAGTAGAAGCATCAACACAAAATACATCATCATTAACATTAGCAACAACAAAACCTGCATAACTAGGAAAAGAATCAATAATACATGAAGCACACTCTGTGATGTTAACAAAGGACAAAGCCGAGCTAAAAAAATGTAGCAAGACAGTTAACAAATAGAACAGAAAATAAAATTTTCAAAGGCCACAAGAATCAAAAGTCTGGTTTGAGAAAAACTAACCGTGGAAGAATAAACAGATTGTCACAATAATGACACATGCTTACACGTAGGCAACAACCTACACACACACATAAGTCAACACGAAATTAACGACAAGAAACTCGTTCGAATGAAGAAAATCAATATACCTATGACTCTAGTTTAAACAAGTAAACACTTAATAAGTCACATGTGAAACTATACAAGGTTTAGCTGAATAAATTTATTTTTTTGTAATGTAATAAATTATTATTTTAAATTATTAAGAAAACAGTCTGAAAAATCTTATTGATTTTCTTCATAAGCTTTGTATAGTTTCGGTGACTTGGTACTCCAATTAAGCCTGATGAAGCACAGAAAATAGCACTAGAAGGTGGATAGGAAAAGGTAAGTAGCGAAACGTATGAGTTAGGTATTCAAAATACACTTTTCCAACAGAACAAATTCAGTCAATTTCAACATACGGGCAATACTCACCTTAGCAGCTTTCAATCTAAAACTGTCTTAGAGCTACATATGATGCACATAGTGTCTCAATATTCAATCGATAAAACGCAAGGATGATACAGATTAAAAGGCGAGTAAAGCGTATCTAGTTTATTAAATAGGCTTACAAAATTTCATAGCTTTTTGCACACTTTAGTTAAAATTTAATTTTGATTCTTATAGAAGGACAGTAAAGCATGAGCTTTGGTCTAGCCTTCTGGTCATATTTCAATTAACTTGTTACTAGGTGCGTAAAACCTAATACACATTTGCATATATATATTTTAATTCTCCACCACTAACAACATCTAACTGCTATGCATTTAATTGAATGATGTCATGGTTACCGCAAAATGTGATAACTGATATCGATATGGATTTGCTGGAGCAACAAGTGTTCATAAACAGTTGTAATTCTCAATCTTGGTGAGCTTTAGCATACATTGAAATCCATCTGGTTGGAACCATGTTCCGACACGGCAATCATCGCGTGAGTACCATGTACCTTTTTAGGTACCATAATGTTGGCATCGGTTACTGATACAATAGCCACAGTGTTAGTATCCTTTACAGATTCGGTATGTATATTTTATAGAGTTAGTTAGCTTTGATGATTCATTGTTGAAGACTTTATATGAAAGTAGCTTCACTACTGCAGGTTTACACATTCGTCTAGGAGATTGTACCATCCTATTTTCACACATTCCTCACCCAAATATATAGTGATTAAAGGGCTTAATACCGCTTCCTACTGATGATACGCCAGTAAGCACGAAACGAATGCGCACGAGTTTATACTCTCTGTTCATGCTCTCTTTGGTTTCTCCATCTGGTCATTCTTGAATTTATTTTTTACTAGGTGCGCAGCACCAAATACACAATTGCATATACATTACTTCTTCGCTAAAAACTGTATCTAACTTTTATCCGTGAACTTTGTTTACGTAGGGTGCGTAAACTTAAGTTTAAAATCATAGAAACGTTCATTTGTAATTCTAGTAACCAATGAATTAACGAAACGAAAAGAATATTCTTTTCACGGCAGAAAATATGAAACCATTGGAATTTATATGTCCTCGATGCAAAACAGAAAAATCCAGTAATATCTTATCTGATGGTAAATTTTTGATCAATGAATCAGAATTATAGCAAGAAACCAATAATTGTGAAATAAATAATATCAAACCTTACACGGAATGCCTATAAATTAGGTTGGACAAAGCCAATAAATATATCTTTGCACATCTCAGATTAATAAAGACAAAATTTAAATTGGATTTAGCTTCATTTATGTTCAATCATATTTTTTTTAAATACTATACTAATTAGAATGACCCCCTTCAGGCGAAACCTGTTTGTGAAGTTCCATGATCATATTGCTGTATTTGAAATATTTTCTAAATAGCAACAAACATTTCTCATTTTATCTAACCGAATATGTGCACTGCATATAAGGTTCGCAAAAAGTACATTGGTGAGATAATAATTCTAAAAATAAATGTGATACAAAATAATCAGTAATTGGATTATAATGCCTTTCGGAAAGACATTTAACCTGGTGTTCTTTTAAACTTGTACTCCAATCTGTCATATAGAATAAAACACTAGCTCTAAAGTCGATGTAATTGAGACATAGTAGGAGAGCTTATTGAAAATAATGAGGAATAGAGTTTAGCAGCATCAATTTAAAATTAATAAATATTTAATATTAACAAAATGCGTTCTAAAATATCATAAGCATGCAGACATTTCCTGAGGTTACAAACCGAAAATTGATCACATTATTATGGTAATAGCGTAACCAGAGTTATTCAGACGTTTTAGTCTATGAGTAGGAAAATATATTCGGTTTGTATTGAAACAAAAATCCAAAGTCAAGAGTAAACTTTTAAACTAAACGAAGAAATTGTTAGCGATAAATTGATTGATAGCATACAAATCAACCGCGAAAACTGCAAATTGTTGTATGAGATCGGAGATTACGTGTGGGATTAATTAATTTAATGATTTGTGCTTAAAACTTAATAATTAACTTGTTTAGCGGAGAGTAGATATAAATATTGTCGCAATAAATTTCTTAATAGAAAAATAGGTAAACATCCTCTCGTTCTTCTGCTTAGCGTCGTTTCTCCTGATATATATTTAGACTTGAATTTTTCTACTGTATCTTTACTCTTATCTTATTTGAGTTATATTTTTCGCCGCGTTTTTAAGTATTTATCCATTATTCTACGTAATTTGAGCTTCCAAATGGTCATTTCTTAATTCAGTATTTTTATATGTTCAACTCCAATAACTCTTGCCTTTCTGATATAAAAAATTTCATTATTTTAATTAGTTCATCCATGCTAATCAACTATAAATTCGCCGTCGTATATTATAACCTTTTTGCGGTAACTTACTTTTCATTCCTTATGAGCATTTATATTCAATTATTTAATTTATAATCGAGATTATATACATGTTAGCATGGCTATAAGCTAAGTACACAAAGATAGTGACTAAAAAAGAATTACTTTAAAATTAATATCAATTTATGTGTTGACACAATGATCCCGGTATATAAAAGGTAAATCGAGATATAACTAAAAGTAGAATGCAATGTATCGCTCCAATGGCGCAATGGATGAGATGCCAGACGAAAGCAATTGTGCCAATTTTAGAGCAACGACCCCAGCAATTTTGTTAATTAATGGCACTTTCAAACTTATGCGATATTTCATTTATACTGGAACCAATATATATATATATATATATATATATATATATATATATATATATATATATATAATTTTTTTGTGTATTATATTTAATGAAGTACTTCTTTGAGATTTCATATCTTTAACAAGCAATGCTTTTAATGCTGACTTTGGCATATCCTCAAAGTCGTATTGGAACAAATTTTCGATAGACACGCAATAATTAATACACAGTTGCAAATACATTATTTCTGCGCAACGAGCAAAGTATAACTATTATATATTTCATGGGATGATGTGATGATTAACGCGGAATTTGATGATTGATGTTGATCAGGACCAGAGTGTATGGATTTGCTGGAAAAACAGGTGTTTAGATCTGATTGTAATTTTCTATTTTTGTGAAATTTAGCATATCCTAAAATTCTTTATGTTGGTACCGTGCACCGACTCGGCAAACATTGTGGTGGTACCATTTGCCTATTCGACATCTATTTTGTTTTATCAGGTACTTACTAGGTATGTCATGCCTAATGCACAATTGCATAAATATTAGTTCTCATTAACAAAATATGTACAATTATGACGGATGGTTGTGCTTTCAATGAAGTATAGTCTATTAACAGATGAATGGAGTTGGTATCCTTTACAACGACTATATAAAATAAACACATTTGGTAAATATGTGATTTTATGCTAAATTGCCAAATACTTTATCTGTATTTGACAAGTATATTGCCTTAATATTTTATAGTGAGTTATATTGCATTTGTTGCATGTCGTAAAATTTATTTTCTTAAATATTATACACGTTTGGTGAAGTTCAGGTTGCAACTAATTATTTTTCTATAACCAGGAATATCGTGCATCAACCAAAGTAAAGTCCTTGAAGCTGTCTAAAAATGTTGCTCATCTATGTCATAGATAAAATAAATTATTATTGGAATATTCAAATCTTAAATATCTACGCATGTATGCTGCTGGATTAAATATAAAATAAACCGATATTATGCTATTATTAAAATTATATATAGTACCCTTTCAATGTGCAAAATTTTATCTGATACGAGAAACGCTTGTTTCTCATTTTCTTCTCAAGTATCTACAAATGGACATCTCTTTACATACAAATTGAAAGGCAAAACAAGATAGAAATATGTAAACAAGGAATGGGTGTTAAAGGATGAAAACAATCAATTACGCGCGTCAACTCCAATTCAAGCTCAATGTCTGAACATGCTTCTTCTGCTTGCATAAATCCGGCTTAAAAATATGTTGAACCATTAGGGTTCCTATGTGGCTAGTTCCCTTTTTTTATCGCATTTAGTAATTATTTTAAATGCTACGTCTGGAGAACATGCGTGTGAGGTTTCAAAGATGTGTCGTGTTATTGGCGACGTATATTCGCCATTTGATTTAAAACAGGCGTTTAAGTTACAATATTCTCTCATTCGAGTAATTAACCGTATGGTCGATCGGCCTACGTAAGTTGATCGACAACTTTCGCATGTATATTGGTAAATAGCATTTGATATCGACATTAACGGCTGTCTCTCTGTGATTGCTGGTAACGGAAAGTGTGTTACCCTAAATAACACTCGTAGATTAGCTGCATTATATGTGCGTGTTAATGCCACTTCAACTTTCTTTTGTGCTATTCGGAAAACTGCATGCCCCTTAAACGGGATGCTCCGATAGACTGTTTCCTTTTCTGGTCTGTAATACGTCTGGTTCTGTTTAATTATCCTTTTATTAATTTATTTAATTAATCGTCTAGAATAGCCATCAGACATTAAATCTTAAACTGTTTTACTACATTCGTTTTCTTTTGTCTTCACTAACCAACCTGTCAATTCTTGAAAAACAGCCATGAAATGTTGATAATTTATATTTAAACGGCACAAAGCTGTTGTAATACAAATAATGCGCAGACCAAGTTGGTTTATGGTAAATTTTTCTATTTAATTTAAAATTAGTTTCTTTCTTTAATAGTACGTCTGAGAATGGTAGATGATCGTCTTTCTCGTGCGCTGACGTGAAGCCGATATTCTTATGAACTTTGTTGAAACTTTGAAGCAGTGTTCATAATTGCGACCTGCTCTTAAGGACAAGAAAAATAGCATCCACGTAACGTATATATTGAGCACATTTACTTATGTCACTCTTTAATGATGTGTTCTCTAAATGCCCTAGAGGTATTTTAGCCAACATTGGAGATAAAGGGCTCCCCATTGCACACCATCAGTCTGCTTGTAGATACCTCCAGTAAAACGAAACCGTACGTCTTTCGTCCATAATAAGATAACCTTGCGTATAGTGTAACCTGGCACCGGCGACGGTATACTTGAACCATTACGCAAACTACTAGGTAATTATTCGGTTTTCGATTCGTTTGAGTTTGTAAAAAAATTCAAGATATGAATATTAAAAACAAGATAATGGTATCTTTTGATGTTACGTCTTTGTTTAAAAATGTTCCAATTGATGAAACCATTGACATTATAGTCAAAGCGGTAAAACACGACATATTACCAACGCTGGTGCCAGGTCACACTTTACGCAAGCTTATCTTATTATTTACGAAAGACGTACAGTTCGGTTTCAATGGAAGCATCGACAAACAGACTGATGGTTTGGCAATGGGGAGCCCCTTATCTCCAGTGTTGGCTGAGATTTTTCTAGGGCATCTAGAGAACACACCATTAAGAAATGACATAAGTAAATGTGCTCAATATATACGGTACGTGAATGATATTTTCCTTGTCCTTAAGAACATGTCGCAATCACAAACACTGCTTCAAAGTTTCAACAAAGGTCATAAGAATATCGGTTTCACGTCAGAGCACGAGAAAGATGACTGTCTGCCCCCTTTAGATGTACTATTAAAGAAAGAAACTAATGTTAAATTAAATAGAATATTTTACAATAAACCAACCTGATCTGTACAGTATTTGCACTACAGCAGTTTTGTGCCGTTTCAATAAAAGTTATCAAGATTTCGTGGTCGCTTTTCAAGAATTGACAGGTTGGTTAGTCAAGATTCAACGAAAACGAATATAATAAAGCAATTAACGATGGAATGACTAATGGCTATTCTAGACAGCTAATTGAATCAATTATTAAAAGGGATATTAAACAGAAACAGGCGTATAAAGGATCAGAAAAGGAAACAGTCAACCTGAACATCCTATTTAAGTGGGATGCATTTTCCCGAATAGCACAATATAAATTTGAAGCAGCATTAACACGCACATTTAATGCAGCTAAACTACGAGTTTTACTTATGGTAACACACTTGCTGTTAATGTCGACATAAATTATTATTTACCAATATAAATTCGCAAGTTGCCGATCAACGTACGTAGTCCGATCGACCAGACGGATAAATACTCGAATGAGAGAACATTACAATTTGAACGCCTTTTATTAAATCAAATGGCTAATACGCGTTGCTAATTACATAATAAATAGTTTGAACATCACACGTATGTTCTCCAGACATAGCATTTAAAATAATTACTAAATGCAATAACAATAGGGAACTAACTAGATGCGAAGCCTTATGGATCAACAAATTGCAGCCGGATTTATGCAAGCAGAAGAAGCATGTTCAGGCATTGAGCTTGAATTGGAGTTGACGCACGCAATTGATTGGTTTCCTTTTCTCACACTCTCTCCAAGTTTACATATTTCTATATTTTTTGCATTTCGATTTGTATATAAAGAGATGTTCATTTGTAGACACCTGAGAATATAATGAGAAAGAAGCGATTCTCGTACTATCAATTTTCTTAAGGCTCACATTTCAAAAGTATTAAAATAATGTCACTTTAACCAAACGTTGAGAGCGAATACCGATCCAGGTTTTTCTGTGCAAGTATTCTTCAAACAGATTTTTTATGTTTTTTGTTTTTTTTTAGTCTGTCTGTGTGCAATGTAAATGAGTGTATGCGAATTTAACCCTAATAACACACGCAAAATTTAAACACCAATGGTATTTCATTGTCGTTCAACCCCTTATTATTGTAAAATCCACCGTGTTTGAGATGTAGTTCCTACGCGTTATGGTTAGTAGCCATGACGTGCGTGCGTAAAAATGTGCATATTTTGTTGATGCCTATTGCGACTTACCCTGATCTTAAGCAATATTACGTTTTAATAGATATGACATACTTATTTTATAAATGTGTGTCTTTTTTCAATTAGGAAAACATTAAAAGTTAACAGTTATTTGCCTAACAACTACAAAAACCATGTCCGAGCGTACAGATTGTGTGCGAAATTGGCTACGAATATAACAAGAAGACGTTACTTTAAAATAAGTAATTACCGGTTTCTGCAAACTTGCTGAAATTAGTCTTTAATAAGGAAGTCGAAAAGTTCCTTGTGAAAATTGGTTAATTTCTGCGTAATTTGTAGTAAGCAATTGAATGCTGTGCTACTTTAAACGTTTCTGCTTTTATTTTAATCAGAATCAATAATTTGATCTTGTTTATTTTCTTGATATTTATTAAGTTACGCAACACGGAAATTTAAACTAAGGTAAGAAGGTCATTTTTTGTGTGGCTATGCTTAGTATAAAGCCCTCGTGAATCTATAACCTTTTTTTACCTTGACCCTGCATAATGCATTGCATAGAAGTACACAATAAATGCTTCAGATGAATAATTGTCTTTATTTCTATTGGCGGAGAAAATCTCAGCAATAGAATGCACGAATTATACATTCCCCTAAAATTCAGAACAATCATTGCAGGTGAATTTGTATTATATTTACATTTTCCTAATTGCCGAATTATTAATAATGCTTCACTAATACTGATGCAACAAGATGCAGACAAAGAAAGCGTGATTAATTTTGCTTTGTTCTAGCGGGATACACTGCGGATTAAAAATTTGTTGCTATAGCCCATAAAGACCAATGTTCAGAATGGAAATTTATGGCATCGGACAGACTATGCATTCAATCAATAAATGTGAACTTCTGGGGTCAAATTATAACATAACTAGGCTATCCGCATAGAAACTGTAATTTAATCTGATATCGCAATACGCATATTGTGCTTTTAAATACACAAGTTCTAATTTTAAATTTGAAGTTAATTTACATTTTAGACTGATTAAAATAAAATTGAATTTATAAGATATTCTTAAGTAGGCCAACAATAATGGATACGGAAGATAACCATGAAATGCTTGACAAGCATTCGCAATTTGATCTAATTGAAAATATTAATATCTACATTTTTACAGAAATTTGTCTTAAATCTACTCGTCTTACCTGGCATTCAAAGTTAATCTATTTTACTTAAAGGTTCTTGTATAAAACTTCCAAACCTAGAGATGAATTGTAGTGCGTTTAAGAGCTTTCTCATCTAATTCACAACATTTTTACATGTATATATCGGTGGTTATCTCCTACCATTTTGGTGATTGTGCAAATGATAGCTCTTCATAATTATGGTATAATAACTATGAGAGCTGATCACCCTTTCATTAGCTTAATACATTTGTCTTTACTGCTTGATAATTATGAAACCCATAGATATTTTATGAGTGCAAATAAATATTGTCACTTATTTCTAATGCGATAGTGAGACTATTTTGTTCACTTCTCTTCAACATTGGCCCGATTAGTTTAATAAAAATGACATCGCACAAGCTCCAACTTTATATATATATATATATATATATATATATATATATATATATATATATAGAATGTCCACTGTCTTTGAATATTGTATAGTGTATTTTTTAAATAGGAAGAAGAAACACATTAATAATGGCCATTTATTTCGAGATTACTAAACTTCGCTTTACAATCTTTCATTTATATACATCCTGAGTTTTCATTTTGTTATGCGGGTGACAACAAATCTGAATCAATTTTACTTCCATTTCTTATTTGGATTGACTAGTAGTTTTGTATGCGTATGTGTCTGTGTGTGTGCCTGTTTGCATGTAAATGTCTTTCTCGATTTATTTCATATGGAAACAGAAATTTTAAAACAACATTAGCATTCAGTATTACAATCCACACCTGGAGAAAACAAGAAATAGAAGTAAAGCCAAGTCAGATTTGTTGCCACCCCCATAATCAAATGAAAACCCAGGATATATACATTTATAAATAAAATATTTTAATGTTAAGTTTAGTAGTCTCGACATTAATGGCCCTTATCCGCTTTCTCAGTAATGAGTTTTTCGTCCTAATGAGAAATATATATGTACGTATTTCCGCAGATATACTTGTGGTTATCTCTTGTTAAATAGGTGTTTAATAATCACAGCTCTTCAAAAGGCTAGAATAATATTTCTGAAAGCTGAACACCCTTTCATCGTCATAATACATTGTTTTCTACTATTTCATAAATATGACATCCATAGCTATTTTAAGAATATAAATTAAATCTTGGTCACAAATTGCTTGTGATGGATTGAGACTGTCTTGTTTTCTCAAATTCTCCTTGACCTGATTGGTTTAAGCAGCATTATAGCGCACAACCTCCACTTTTATATCCTAATCTGTCGTTGTTGCTTATTAACGATTTCCTCGGCGATAAGCTCCAGTCCTCAAGGATGCAGCAACACTTAAAATTACGCAAAACTTGAGACGCATATTAACTAAAATTGAAATGATGTGGAATTGTTTGTTTAAGAGCAAAAGAACTAGCTACAATATAAATAATTTGACTGGATTTAAAAATCAGTTTATTATGCTGTGTAAATCTCTTATGCAACAGCTGAAACACATCTATTAGTTAACAATGAAATGAACTGAAATACATTTCATGTGGCGAATTTAATTGTTATCTTGTTTTTTAATACGGAATGATTTTAATTTGCTAGAGTGAGTTCAACTTTTGTTTATATATATATATATATATATATATATATATATATATATATATATATATATATATATATATATATATATATATATATATATATATATGTATATATATATATATATAGTATATAGTATAACAAAATGATTGTATATATGCAATCAATCATACATAATTGGTAACATTTCACCAAGAAAATACCGCTCATATACCAGAAATTGCAGTATAAAAATCTTTTAAAAGGCCTATTCCTGTATATAATACAGTTGACGATCATATTTTAAAATATATTTAATTAATATCAATGTAAGAAAAATATTCCCTTTGGCACCAAGTTTCTATTACTGGAGAACCAAGGAAATTCATTGACTGTGACATTTTATGAACGTCGTTGTTTTGAATAGTGGCGCGCGATCATCACACTTGGAGTATCCACGGTTTACCCTCGTGGGTGGTAGATTTGCACTATCATTTCAGCCAAGATCGGATTGACCATCATTTCGAAGTACACATTGGGTACTTTTTCGTTGTGGCTGTATGCCGATTCGTGGCCTTACGATTTACGTGGAAGCCATTGGAATGAGAGGACGAGTCTGCATTCAGCCACAAAAAACACGGATTCAACGTGTACATAGAAATGAGGATCAATCGGATAGGTGCGGAACTTAAAGTGCAAGTCTACCACCCACGAAAGTAAACCATGGATACTCTAAATTTTAAATTGCATGTTAATACGTGTATGGCTAATCAAGTCTGCTGAGAAAATACATCTTGTATTCAGAGATAACATGATTACAAGTAGCCTTAAATTAAAGGGAAAACGGTTTACGTGAACAAAGTTCGCAAAAACAGCCAGTAAGATTCGAAGAGACGACAAAGATAATTTCTGAAAATGCCTTTAGGAATCAAGAAAAGCGAAACCGATGGATATTGCTCAAGAGTTGCGCAACTAGAAGAGAAATCTATTACTGTAAATTAATTTAATAGCAAACCATGTTTCTGCCACATATGTGTGACATGAAAAAGAAGTAAAAAATTTGCAAAAGCTGCACGCATTTTGGACAAAAGTCATTTTTAAAAACTAGACGGTTTCTGAGGTGTTCTAAAAGAATAAATGAGGAGGATCTGCGTATTTTCGAAAGAGTCTGCTTTCCTTGCAATTCGAATACAGTTAATGGAAGTTTTAAACTAATTTAACATAAATAGGCTAATTTAATGTGTTTGTTATCCTATTTTTTAAAGCTCATTTCCTCTTGTCAAATTTAAAATTGCCGCACAACATGCATACCATCTTATTTCTAAGATACCTTAAATCAATACCTTAATCACTTGTAATAATTTATGTGTTCATTACTTATTTAGCTAATACATGAAATATTAGCTATCTATATAGTAAATCGATTTTCAGGACTTATGACAAACTTTGTGTTCTAGCAGCATTCTTGGAACTATAATAACTTCTATCAAGTAATTTAATAATTAGCTATTTAATTAATGTATAAACTGGGAATGATCTAATGCCTTCGTAATTTTATTGCTACTCTTATTCACCTTTGCATACTTCGCAGAGTATGTTGACAAGCCTTTAATGTGTAACTAGATGAACTCCATTGCCTATGCCTCCGTTTGAATTGCAGAAGTAACCAGCCTTTATTACAGTTAATGAGTCGGTCTTCACTTACCAATAGCATAATCTGTAGCATCACTTAGCAATATGTTTCTGAAAGAACTTTGCCAGCATGTGTCGGCCATTGCAAATGAATTCTTTATGAACGGGTAATTAGCCTCCCTGTTTGTGTTACTTTATGGCACTCAGCAAAATTGCATTGAAAAATGCAATGCCACAATTAAACAATAATTGTTTGCGCGGGTGGTGGTAACAATTCTTTAAATCAAGTTTGCGAGCTTGAAGTAAACATCAATCTCATTGTATTCGTGACTGCATAGAAATTGTGCAGCCGACATTTCCAGTCAAGTTCAATGTATGCGAGACTGCTAGAGGTAAGAGCCGCATATCTAAATTTGATTTCCATATATTCAATGCGGTTTGATCCTCGATAGTCAGTTTGCCGTCGTACTCTGATGATGATCATGGAAGGTCGAAACGCGTCAGTGCGTTGCGGCTGGCGGTAGTTTTGTTATGTTGTTCGACGACTGGTTAAATACAATGGGATTGGTGTTTACTTCAAGCTCGCAAACTTGATTTAAAGAAATGCAAAGCCAATCGATTTATTAGCTTACCAGAATTAAAAAATAGAAATTTATGGTTATTAATGGCCCCAAATTCAATTTAGCGAAGATGTGCCTTCTGCAATTCACATATACATGTCACGAACACATGACCGGGGTTTACATTGTAGGTAACAGAGATCCGAAACTGTCGAGCACATTCTAGTTTATCTTCACTATGTAATTTCTTGCTTTTTATTGACCTCAGTAAAGCATTAACTGCCTTCATTTCAGTAACATTCTTCACCCATACGTTAATTGCAGCGACACTTTTATGCTCTAACAAAGCAGCATCGCCTAGTGTTTCCCTAGATTTATCGCCATTGTATTGTAAACTACCCGTTTCACTATCAGTTTAGCATAAAAAATGTATTCCCGGATATCCATGAAAATGACAAGATAAACAAGATGGGGCTTTAAACGCTTACTGATTGCGCGGGTATTGGTGATATTTATTTAAATAAATGTGGCGAGCTTGATATAAACGCCAAACAAATTTTAAATACAATTGTTAGTATATACGAGGCATTATACAATGTGCACAATGCAATTTATCCATTAGACGGATTTCGTCCTTATTGTGAAATTATCAAATACTTTCTAGAATTTTTCCGCGGACGGAATTATAATTAGAAACCGTTTAATAATGCAAATTTTTAATTCATTATCACTGCCCTATATAGCAAGGTTTCTGCTTTTCATGACTGGTTTAGGCGACTATTTGGAACTTAACGTATAAAGAGATGCTATACAGGCACCACCTGAAGTGAAGGTCAACCAATCACATAAGTTATAATATAACTTAAAACTATGTGTAGCATGCACCATAGTGGCGCATTGGTTAAAGTCACACTCCGAAGCATATGTAAATAAGTTCGAATCATGTTCGCGGCAAAATTCTGGACAGCACTTGAAGAGTTCCAAAAAATGACGTAATTGATCTACTGGACGAATCGCCTATTCTTCATTATACAATGCTGAGCTTATAATGAAATATGTGTATATAATGGGATTGCTGCCAATATCAAGCTAGCAACTACGATTTAAATATCAAATGGGCTTTTATTGTATTTCGAGCCCATATCCAGAAAGCGGTGTCCGTTTATATTGATCACGTCTATATAGCCTATTCGGATTGGCTAATACAAAGTTATCTCATTAATTGGGATCTCAATTCCTATTGGCTTACGTCAAATAGCTCTTCACACACATATCGTGCTAATTTTAAAGGCTTCAATGCATACTGTAATCACGTGTAATATTTTATTTATAAATTACTGATTTAATAAATAATTAAAATGTAGCCCATCTAACATCTCGCACTTATCAATTATGACAGAAATGGTGTTCTAGCAGCATTGTTACAAATGTAGTTTCGTTTTGCACTTATTTATTAGATATTATAAATAAATAATTATTTATAATAACTATAATTATAATAAATTATAATAAATATAATACAAATCAACTAAACTATTTCTTTATTTAAGCAAAGGCCTCCATTACTGACTATTTGCACAATCAAAAAGTGGAACATGTGTGCTGACAAAAAAGGAATGTTGAACTGAAGCACTCAAGAACCAACAACAACGAAAAATGGTGCACTGTGCATGCAAAGGATAGAAGTATTTTTCGGCAAATAAGTAGCATTTTCATGTAACGCCATAGTTAATTTCCATGGAACTATTAAATAATATAGCTGTAAATCCTGACAGTAATCTTTTAAATCAACTAAAACGTCATATTTTGTTTGGAGAAGCGAGATAGTCGTATCTATTTCGTATTTACGATATTCATGATTTTTGGGATTTTTTTTTGTTATGAACAATACTAAGTCACTCGTTAAATCATTTAAATTGAATTGGACGGTACAATTTTCCACATTTCTCGCCCAAAAACATAGTGGGTATGAGGCGTAGCGTTATTATATTATCAAAAATAACCGATTCAAATACGATTCCCAGGTATTAATCAAAAGTTGACTTCTAGTTTAAGTAGGAGTCAACACAATACTATACATTTTATAAAAAAACCATAACAAATGAACTGTTTCTTTCAATTAGGAATGCCTATTTTGTCTAAAAGGTATTATCATGATATTAGTTTGATGCCGGTTAATGAAAGACCTTATGGAAATATTTGTGCAATTCGCGATACCATCACGAATAAATTTACAAAAATATTTGTCTAAAATAGAGTTTACGAATATGAGCTACTAAATGTACATTTTTCCTTTTTAACTCGGATACATTTTTTTAATTTCTATAAAAATTATTTTAAATCAATGTAGCTTTTATTTCTCAAATGTATTGCATAATAGTGTTTCTTTTACACGTAAGGTCAACGATACAAGAAAAACGTCATTAAATATTGCTTGCAATTTTTCGCTTCTTCGGTTACTTTTTACATGAAATATTTTTAAAATAAAATAAGAGCAATCGTGCATATAAAAATTAGCATTGTTAAAATGATAATCATTTTAGGAAAAGATGGAAGGCTAAACACCCAATTTCGTTAGTACCTTGTCATTTCGTTTTTTATTAGCTAAAAATAACAATGCAAAGAATTTGATAATTGACCAATAGTAAAATTCATTTTTCAAGGCTGCGTTCTGATTGGCCTTTCATCTCGCCATTACATTTCTATACCATAATATTTCCACATATGCAAAATGGTTAAAAGTGCATATTCTGATTGGTCGCGTGCCCTTTTATCTGTAAAAAGTAGCTAGATTTCGACTATGTTGGCCTTGTTAAAAAGATTTAGTTAAATTTGTTATTGAATTTATCCTATATTAACTGATTATTAGCATCCTATTAGGCCAAACAGAACGTAGAAGTTGTAACTGATGCACCAATTTGCTTAATATTTATTTATTTTTCGTTTATTTCTATAAATCTTGAAATCTGATTACATAATCGAATTACATTATCGATTTTCAATTCATCGTAAAAGCATAGCAAAGGGAATTAATGCAAAAATATTTTAATGGCTAAAATCGCATCCTGTTTGTTGTTCCTTGAAAGGAAGCAATAATAATTTCTGTTCTGTTTCGAATTTTACAAAAATGAGTGTTCGGATTAAAAATAGACGCAATTCTAAGGTCTACGATCTAGACGGCAGCAGAGATGTAAGTTATAATTTTGAAATAATACCATTAACGTTATTTGGCCTTTTGAAAAGAATACTTAATCAAATATAACATGTTATGTTATTTTGATGTTTTTATACATAGAAATGTAATCAAAGACGAAATTTATCCTTAAACATTATTATAATTAAGCTAAACATTTTCAGAGGTTCCGTGTTACGTATATGTTGTATCAACTGAGTTCAATCAGGCCCGGAAGCTCATACCAAAATCTAAATGAACAGAAGTTAAAAATTAATGTATTAGTTACGCGACACGTAATAGATATTAGTTATCAGCCATCTATAATATATAAATATTAAATATGTCATTGAATTATGTCATGGTCAAATCGAAAATGCGATAACTGCTCCCGATCAATGACAGAGTATAAGGCTTTTCTGGAGTAGCAAAAGCTTGGAATGGTTTTATTCACATTTTTTAATGAAAATTATCGTGGAAACCATTTACAGGTATGGTACATATTATATTTGGTGGATTGGCTTTGAATTAGCATTACCAAAACTTTATATTAAATTGACTATTACTGCCTATACCCTCCTAGACATAGCAGGTATCAGCGTCCAACAGTCTTTCGTTTCTTGACGAAACGTATAATGCGTTTTGGGTATAGTACCGGCTGCTACTGATGATTTGTTAATTATCAAGATACGCGTATGTGCCAGATTATAGTGGTTTTGATTGTTGACATAGACTTATCCTTCTGTTCTCATCAAATAAGACCACTCACATACCATTCATTGCGAAAGAAAGAAAAAATTTCATTATTTTCTTTAAATCAAGTTTGCGAGCTTGAAGTAAACACCAATCCCATTGTATTTAACCAGTCATTGAATTAACAAAACTACCGCCAGTCGCAACGCACTGACGCGTTTCGACCTTTCATGATCATCATCAGAGTACGACGGCAAACTGACTAGCAAGGATCAAACCGCATTGCATATATATGGAAAGCAAAATTAGATATGCGGCTCTAACCTCTAATTAGTTTTTTATTGTACGTGACTGGAAATATCGACTACACAATTTCTATTCAGTTACAAACGTGTAGCTGTTTGTTGCTTTGCCACACAGATATATATATATATATATATATATATATATATATATATATATATATATATATATATATATATATATATAGACAATATAATTAAACAATAATTGATTGCGCGGGCGGTGGTAACAATTCTTTAAATCAAGTTTGCGAGCTTAAAGTAAAAACCAATCCCATTGTATTTAACCAGTCGTCGAACAACATAACCAAACTACCGCCAGTGGCAACGCACTGACACGTTAGGACTTTCGATGATCATCATGATAGTACGACTGCAAACCCACTAGCGAGGATCAAACCGTATTGCATATATATGGAAAGCAAAATTTGATATGCGGCTCTCACCTTTAGTAGTCTTACATACATTTTACGTGTCTGGAAATTCTTGTCAGTTTAACAGAATTTGTCTCAAAATATTAATATTATTTCGTGCTTTTACTTTCAACATAGATACATATCCTTCAATAATAGGTTTACGTAGTTACAGTAATTAAAAGTGAAAAGATATTGCCTTAACTATGGTTTATGTAATTCAATATCTCTACGCTTTTGTTTCATTAATTTTGTCAAGGTTCAGTCAAACTAAGTTGTTATTTAACGACAGTATTTCGATTCGAGGCAGCATAGTGTCTTGCCACCATTCTTTTTAGCTTCGCTTTAAACTATAATGTATTAGAAGCATGTATGTCACTCAGTTTGACATCGTACTCTGATGATAATCATGGAAGGTCGAAACGCGTCTGTGCTTGCTACTAGCGGTAGTTTTGCTCTGTAGTTGAACGACTGGTTAAATACAATTGGATTGGTGTTTACTTCAAGCTCGCAAACTTGATTTAAAGAAAAGTTACGACATACATTATTATTTTGGTCTTCCGCTGGAGCGACCATTCAAGCATTTTGTCCTATCATTGCCACAGGATTCCACATCAAATCAGGGTGAAATTCCTACAAGATAGACAAAATTTACATAAGATTTAGTGTAATACCTTTTCATATAAAATGTGTGACAATCTCATTTGATGTAAACGTAAGTCCAGCCATGAAAACTAGCTGTCATAAAACAAAATCAAAATCTCATTATGATCGCATATTTTTTCCGATTTCAGCACAGTGCAGTTTAGTAGAAATTATACACTAAAGCGTATTTCTCAGCCTAGATAGCAATTAAATTCAAATTGTATATATGTGTGATAATAGTATCATTGAGAATGCTCAAAATAAGCGAGGAATGGAGATAATCCCGGCCTTGTGCCCGCTCCATGCTTAGTCTATTTCAGCGTCATATGTACGCCTGACCACTGGTTCAGATGAAATATTTTTATACAATTGAATATAATTCGAAACCATAATTATGGCAAAGATAGAAGCAGTAGCCTACATGCACATCCGCTTTATGAGGCAAGGATACTGCACTTGGCAACTATTCTTTATCATGGTATAAACCAGGAAATTTTCCACTTTCATTTTACAGAAATGTAATTGTAAACTTCCCAACAGGTAAATTAAGAAAATATTTGCATTTTCCACTCGAAATCACATTAAAAGCATTTAATTTAAGCGGACTGCTGTATTACTTTCTATGCTTTATTATCTCACTTGCACAAATGTACGCAACGGAGATTAATAATTAAAGTAATTTTTTAGTATTGTCCCAACACTACCCAAAGACATTCTACCTTCTGCATCCTGTAGAAAATTCAAAATTTGTGTGTTCATGCATTAAAGCTTGAATAATATCAGTGATTCATTCTATAGTAGGGCTACGATAAATGGAAAGCTTTAGAACTTCGCCGCTGATATAAAGCTTAGATTGTTCCCCGCCTTACGAACGGTGGAGACGATCCATTTCGGCCAACTCCTGCATCCTGGAATCCTGCCAGCAGTATAGGCGAAAAATCGTATCTTCTTATAAGAATAAATTATGTGTCATCATTTGCCGTGCTCAGAATTATGAAGACGCCGAATGACGCCCACCTCATAGCCACAGGAGAATTTTCTCGCCATCGCATGAATCGGATGCTCTGTGCTGATTTTCAGGTTCATCGCGTGCATTCAAGTGAAAGGCGCAAACTTCTCAGTCGTTTTGCATCGTGCTCTACTGTAGCACACATTACGGAAGGCTCTTATCGGCGTTTGTACTTCGTGGTGATTAAGATATCACAATCCAACCTACTGGGGACCGAGGAATATATGAAGCTAGTCGCCGGATATTTAAAATACCGCAGCCGTGTAGTTCAAAATTAAAACCAGTTATAGTCCATCAATTGAGGTTTACTTAATTGCCTACCCTAACAGTAAATGTCATAATGAAGCTTGAATTTAAATTTTGGCAACATCAGTGTTAATAAGAAAAACCTGGGAACCGAGTACAAAATTTAAATAATTTTTATATATGTACACTGTAACTTTAAATCTGTATTAAGATGAATAGACCAATTATGTCGCTCATTACGTTTGGTGCGTTCTGTTGCGTTTATTGAAAAAGAATTGCATTTAATGTGCCAAATAATCCACGATGGCAAATCTGACTGGGCATAGCAGGTCTTTTTTGTACAGAACCAGTCAATATGTCAAATCGTTGTTTTAGGCAAATATTACTTGTAATATGGTGGTGGAGAACAATTAACGGTTTAAACCTAAGTTTCGAACATTCATTAAACCAATTCAATACTGTTTGTTGCGAAGACCTAATATACATGCAAGTAAATATTAGGTGTTGCGAACCTAGTAACAAATTAGTTCAATTTTGACCACGAGGGATAAACCAAAGACAGCATGAACGGAAAGTATAATCTCATGCACATTCGTTTCGTGCTTACTGGCGACTCATCAGTAGGAGCCGGTATTACGCCCTTTAACCACTATATATTTGGTAGAAGAATGTGAAATAATAGGATGGTACAATCTCCTAGACGAATGTGTAAACCTGTAATAGTGAAGCTAACATAATCTAAAGTCAACGACAATACGACTTCAATGCTAACTCACACTATATAATATATATACCGAGTCTGTAAGGATACTAACACTATGGCCATTGTGTTAGTAACTGATACCTTTTTTGAAATCGATGAGTACCGGATACTAACACTATGGTTTCCGAGTCGGTACATGATACCAACCTGATGGATATAAATTTATGCTAAAAGTCACCCAAATTGAGAATTAAAACAATTTCCGAACACCTGTTACTCCAGTTAAACCATACACTCTGGCCCTCATCGATATCAGTTATCACATTTCGCGGTAAGCATGACATCATTCAATTCAATATATTACAGTTAAATACTGTTTGTTGCGAAGAACTAATATACATGAAAGTATATATTAGGTGTTGCGAACCTAGTAACAAATTAGTTCAAATGTGACCAGAAGGATAAACCAAAGGCAGCATGAACGGAAAATATAATCTCATGCACATTCGTTTCGTGCTTACTGGCGACTCATCAGTAGGAGCCGGTATTACGCCCTTTAACCACTATATATTTGGTAGAAGAATGTGGAATAATAGGATGGTACAATCTCCTAGACGAATGTGTAAACCTGTAATAGTGAAGCTAACATAATCTGAAGTCAACGACAATACGACTTCAATGCTAACTCACACTATATAATATATATACCGAGTCTGTAAAGGATACCAACACTATGGCTATTGTGTTAGTAACTGATACCTTTTTTAAATCGATGAGTACCGGATACTAACACTATGGTTTCCGAGTCGGTTTTATGATACCAACCTGATGGATATAAATT
>JAQBSW010003168.1:0-88157 GCA_029291075.1 Eudiplozoon nipponicum
ACATGCACATGCGTGGCGTGCGCCTATTTAATGGTATGCCAATAACTGTTATTAATTAGTCTATCTTGAGTGCAACCCTAGTGGTTTGAATTGAAATTTAACATGTGAATTGGTCTTTCGGACTTCTAGTTTTATCACTCATGGCATGTTTTTATGGCGAGTGTTTCTGAATTATTGATCTCGCTCCACCAGAAATTGAGGGCCATCTCAGTTACATCATTTTACATTGAGTGTGTAAAACGAATAGTTAGCGCGTGCAATTATTCAGCCACTCTGGTCTCAATTAGTAAGATTAAAACATGGTCAAAGCAAAGACGAATCGCGCTTTAATTTGACTTTGTCTGTCGATATAAAGTGTGATCGAGATTTCAATTGACTGAGTTCATCGTTGGACAGCCTTTTGTGGGAAGAAACCACGAGAGCACGACCTTTGCCGGAGGAGACCTCCTTGAGATGATGAAAGCTGTCTCCCAAATTACTGATCAAATCTGAAGCCAGGTAATCCTTAGAGAATGGGGAGTGCAGAGACCAGAGGAAGAGGTTGAGTTTACTGTGATTTCGTAAAGTAACCTCCCGCGTAACTCCTTTTAAGAAATCGTCAGCTTGGCGCAACAAATGTGGCTGCAACGTGGGGAGAGGGAGAGGCTAACTGATAAAGCTCCTATTAATCCCTTGGCATCTGTCATCTGTTGCTGGATGTCAGCGAGATTGGTAAGTAGCTGCTGGGTTAAATGAGTGGTGGAGGCTGGCGAAAAAGACTGATTCATTATGAAAGTGTGGTAGAGACACAAATAAAAAAATTCCGACAAGAAAAAAGTAAGTCGTCAATATGTGGAGGTTAATTAAATTATTGGACACCAATTAACTCCTCATATAAAAATAAATCAATTTTTATTTTTGGACATTTGATGTTATCGCTGGTTTTGTAAGACAATATTGTATTTTTTGAAAACATTTTGTAAATGTTTTTAGAAATTCTTTTTGTTCATTTTGTCGAAGTTTTTGACTTGTCTTGTCGAAGGTAAAAAGAGAGTTTTTTCTGAGTTGCTGAAGAGTACAAGCGGAACACTGCGTGGTTCGATCTTCGATATCTTTGCTAAGAAATTATTGTAATCTTCTTATAGATTGTTCTTTTTAATCATCAATGAAAAGAACAACAAATTTGCTTCAGGTAATTGACTTGGATATTTGTTTTAAGGTTAATCCTCGTCTGGTTCTGTAAACTGTGAATATCAGCGTATCCTGGTAAGCTTAATTAATATAATATATAAATTGCAAGTAATTTAATAATATTATGGCTGAATTATTAAATCATGAGGATACAGAGCAGTTAGCAAGTGGACTTAAGGATTTAACTTAAAAGATAGTTCAGAAGAACTTAAGTGTTCCAAGACAGATGATCATTCCGCATATATGGATTTTCCGGGCCTGGCATCCCAGAGACTCTCTTATGATAGTGACCGAAGTGCCTCTACAAATATATGTAAAAATAGTTCCAGCAAAATATGTGATTGAATTTCAAGTGTTTCCCAGACGTGAGATCAAACGAGAAATCTAGAAAAACTAAAAATAAAAACAAAATGAAACCCGATCTCAATTCAAAATTAAGGAATTATAGAAATCCACGAGCATGGTTACTCTGGTTGTTGCGCTTTTCCCGCCAAATTTAATTAGAATTATGGTTTTATTTAAGGTTCCAATCATATGCCTGTACTTGGAGTTAAATTAAATCTGGTTATAATACAAAAAAAGGATTTCTCAGATGATATCGTTTGTACTATATTATGATATCTGTTTATGGAAATTATACTCAGACGTATTTAATTTTTGTTTTACTGGTTAATTTTTTAAAATTTTGCAGCTGATTATTTTCTTGCGGGAAAAAGAGGTATGGTTTTGCTTACTTGCATTACTTATTTTTCTTTATGATTATATTCTTCGATTGTAGCTGGCATAATTGAGGCAATATTCAATATTCAAATGTTGAATTTGAGCATACATTAAGTATCGACTAAAATTTTATTAAACACGTGTTTTCCGCCATGCATTTTTCTGATGAATATCGTGCTCTCAACTTATCTGTTGCTATGCCATTAACTCCAAGCAAAAAGGCCTTCCTCTAATATCCTATGCCTAGTCGATTTTGCCCTATATTTAACTCATCTAACACTAACGAATTGTCTTCACCATTCGTCTTCCAATTTGCTCTTACAAGTCGTAGAGCTTGCTGTAATATACGCCCTTTATCTGGCCGATCCCCTAAATAGGTATTTAGAATATTTGCTAAGGAGATTAGCAGTAATAAAATAAATACGATATTTTTCAATCAATACAGATAACTAATAAAAGTGTATCGAGTGCACATAGGAATCAACTTAGATTCTATGGAGTGCTAATAAAAAAACGAACTGTATATATGTTCATCCTAGGTGTAAAAGTCATTTCAGAGGTTGGACGAAGTTCATAAGCAGTAACCATTCTCGGAGGTGATGCTTTTTAGGCAAGGGAATTAAATGAATAGTATTGATTAAAAATGATCAGTAGATACTTGGCATATGCGTAGTATTCATCTTGACTTTAAAAAATATTTAATCACAAAACAGATCAATATTTTCCTACACTAAGTATTTTCAAAAGTATTCATTATTGGGCTGTAATAAGTTTTATAAAATTAAGCATACGAGAATTATCTCAAAATATGACCGTTCAAAACGGTTTATCAAACAAATAAGGGAAAGAGCATTTATTAAAGAAAGTAATATAAAACCCGAACCTAAGAGCGTTATGCTTATGATAAACACAACGAAAGTATATTTGACCAGCGAGTGAAGATTTATTTTTCGTTGATATACCTCAGTAAATATTCTGAACTTACGTATATTGATATTTTTTGTTTTTATCATTTGCCTTCAGTACTATATGCTTGGTTAATGGTTTGTTGCTTTAGAAGTTATTCCTTTGATGCATGTGAGTCAAAGTTTTTAAAATGACTGCTATGTGTGATGGCATAATCGGTAATTGTAGTTAAAATGTGAGACTAGATTCTATGTGATAGTTGTCAATAACTGTTTTTTTAATAATTAGTTAAGAGAAAAGAAATTTGAACTACATGTAGGGATTAGAGTAAATATTCTAGTAGAGTTAAAATTTACGTTGCTAAAAGGAAGAAGAGAATTATTATTTGTGGATGTGAATCTAAAATGAATGGGTCAGATATTAGTAAAATATTTATAGATAAAGTAAAAATGTTGCACTACAGAGAATTGAATAATTACCTTTTGCTTGTAGTGCAACACAAGGTGTTTGCATCCAATGTCTACCTTATTATTCTAGATGGTTGCTAATGATGAATGGCATTCGGCGCTTGGTAAAACGCTCATGCCGAGCGATATGTTTGCATCTATAGTGTATGATTCCGTGAAAGTGCATGAACCTGCCCATCACTTCGAACCATGGTATCAGCAGATTCTAAACTAAGCAAGGGAGTAAAATCAGTAGCTTTGTAATACGATATGAGAACCATTTTAAAGCATTTTCTTGTTCTGGACATTATAGTCCCTAACCGAGAAGAACATATTGAACCCTTAGAGACATCCTGTGCGTATGAAATCCCGTGCAATGCTTTTAGTTTTATATATGTTGCCAAAACTCTGCATCCAGTCGAAGTTAGAAGAGAAGAATGCGGAGCGGAATGTAGGTATAGGCACGTTTCAAGGTCTGATTGTGTAGTGGAGACTGGGCACACAATTAACTGCGATGACTGTAGGCGCATAGCGATATGTAGTTTTCACATAATGCCGGGATTAATTAGGGTATCTGTTGAAACTAAATCAAGAGTTGATGTGAAAGAAACAGCGATGGTTCATACTAACCACTGGAGATGAGGTATGATCTAATCTTCGTTGACTGTCCGATCGTTCTTGCTAACCACTGGAATTGAGGAAGATCTAATCTTCGATGATTACATCGTACCTCATTTCCGGTGGTTAGTATGATCGAAGTTGAAGCCTTTGGATGAAAGAACCGAATCCGTTACCCGCGTACTGGGAAATGGGGACCACTTGGATCTTTGCGAAACTGATAGTGCAAGGCAATAACCCGCGAATTAATGTATTGCCAAGCCCAACTTGATTTCTTGTAAGCCAACCTTGAGATGGTACCTTCATCGTCTCTCGTTATTCCTGCATTTGGAAATGAGAATTATCCGTCTTGTTTCTCTTTTAGTGTAAACTTGATTGCTTGATCGACCTTGTTTATTTGATGTAGCGGTGCATTTGTATCTTCATTCGTTTCAACGACCCTGAAAGTATCATCAGCTTAGCGTACGTAAGTAGGAGTTCCGTGGATAAAATATTTTTATTCAGTTGTTCATATTTATATGTTTGCTAAGACTTGTCCATTTGTCTGTAAAAGTCTATGATATACATTGGATGTGCATATTTCGTCCATTTCTATCAATGCTTCCGCTAATGATGATCGCAGATATTCATAGGGGATATTTATAGTTTATTTATAGGGACATCATTTTCTCTCTTTTAAGTAAAAGTTGCGAATTTTGCCACGAATTGAGAGCTATCATGTCCGACGTGTCCCATCATAGGTTTTATAATCTGGCTCCGTTGTGCTGTGAAAAATTCACCGTAGGTAATATGGGTCTGAAAGGGGGAAGACTATCATTGCTGGTCATTTTTGAACCTTCAGCAACCCATATAATAAAGGTGGTGTTGCACTTGCTGGCTTTTTTACATTATGTAATAAATGCCTTTTTACTCTCTATGTCGATTGCTTGTTTAGCTTCGACCTTCGAAATAATTCAGTTTAGAATCTTCGTTATAGAATTTTCTAATTTAGTTGTATTATGGCGTTGTACCGTTTCGCGTTTAAATTTTGTTTTGTTATTAAGAATTTGTGACAGCTTTCATTTGCTAAATATAGAACAAATAATTTATTGTATGTAAAGGATAAATTTAATTTTGATAAATGCAATTTAGCTTAGTTAGTTGCACACGGTATGTGTAGAAATACATGTATTCGATCACTGTTGATTGAAAGTATAGAACATATAGGTTACCATCAATAAATTACCAACTTTAAGATTCGTAAACGTGTTGTTGGATAGGCCAACAAGTTCTCGCCGTTAGACAAACAAATAAGGGTTCATCAACTGTATAGGCTCATTCACGTTTTGCGTATGCATCCGTTTGATTGTCAGGTCAATCATCATTCTCTCACCCAGTGTCAGATTGGCATAAGTAACGGGATGGACAGATTTTGACACTTTCTTTAAATCAAGTTTGCGAGCTTGAAGTAAAAACCAATCCCATTTTATTTAACCAGTTTTCAAACATCATAGCAAAACTACCGCCAGTACAACGCACTGACGCTTTTTGACCTTCCATGATCATCGCCAGAGTACGACAGCAAACTGACTAGTGAGGTTCAAACCGCATTGCATATGTATGAAAAGCAAAATTAGTTATGCGGCTCTAACCTCTAGTAGTCTCGCACACATTGTGTTTGACGGGAAATGTCGGCTGCACAATTTATATGCAGTCACGAACATCAACTGATTGCAGCTTTCGCCACAAATAAATTTATGGTCAACTACTAAAATTATTACAAAAACAATAATCTGCGATGCCTTTTCGTTGTATCTCCTTATGGTCTTACCGATCGCAGCACAGATGAAGGTAAGGCAAGAAGTTCAAATATTGCACTCTCTATGGGTGACATGAATGCTCAATTTGGACGCTCAAGTGGCACAAAATTTCATTTAGGTTTAAGATAAACTTTGAAATCTACGCGCAATGATAATGGTGAGCAACTGTTGGATAGCTGGCAAAACATTAATTATATTTTATTAACTTAGCACAAAATTCAGACAGTGTAAGACGTTGCGCCGCATGGCGTCCTGCAGCCCCAGGACAACGCTGAACTAAAATAGATCATGCAGCAATTAGTTATAGATGGTGTGTTTGCATCCGGGATTGTCATTATTTTTGGATCAATTATGTCGACTCGAACCATGCTCTTATCCGTAGTAGATTTGAAGTAAAGTTTTCGGGGTAAATACCAGTGTGAGACTCAAATAGATGTAAGCAAACTCGAACAACCTTCTTTCCGAGAAAAATATGAAGATATTCTAAAGTCAAGGCTAACCGGTCTTGATGGCGAAAATTCGAATTTACTTTGGACGAAGATAAACTCCAATATGCACAATACAGGTAATACTGTATGTTGTGTTGTAGGCGCCATTATGAATAATCATTAATTCTCTGTATAATATATGGAGAAAATCGAAAGAAGGCGCCAAATTCCAACTAGCTCGTCGCAATAATATTCATAGAAGTGTAAGACGCCAACTTATGCGCAGTCTAAAAGTCGATTTCGAATCCTTTTTGACCAGAATGGCTGAAGAGATGGAAGGAACGTTCGCATCAATTAATAACCGCTGTTTGCTCGAACTTTTCTATGCAGCAGGTCCGAGAAAATAAAAAAAATTATGTATGATAGTAACAATCATCTAATAACTGATAAAATAAGTTGTCTTGATAAGTGGGATGAACACTTCAAAAATCAATTTTCTTTGGTAGCTGATTCACTTCCGATTTCGAAAGCATGCTTGTACCATCAGTGTGGAATGTTAATCTCGAAAAAACATGAGAGGTAGACACAAATATGTATATGAAGGTGTTGATGTTTTCTCGAGTAGTAGATTAGTTGATCTTGACTATACAGACGATATCGTACTATTATTTGACAATCGACATTCTGCTCAGTCCACCGCAAGGAAGCTGTATTGCTGATTTTGCCTTGTCTTAATGCGGACTTGACCAAAATGCTGTTTTTAGAGGTTTATTTTGTGTCTCATGTACGTTATCTAAATAAAAATACGCATATTAACTAGGTAGTCTTTCTTTCTCTTTCTCTCACTCACTGGCACTTTGTGTGCATAAATTATTATTTTTCATAAATTCCTGTTTTTTTTGTTTCTCTTATGGCTTCGTGCCGGTGAAACATTAGTTACTATTGTTGAATCTCCGCGATTTGCGTCCGTGGGTTGTCGCCTTGCACTATCAGTTTCGCATAGATCCGATTGATCCCTATTTCCATGTATACATCGAGTTTGACTTCTTATTGGCTAGGTGCGGATTCGTTTTTTCTTCCGAAGGCTTCAACATCGTTCATACTAAACACTGGAATGAGGTAAAGTCTAATTTTCGTTGATCGGCATCGTACGCAGTACAATACTCACAATAGCAGATTTAAGCAAATGTGGTAACCTCGTTCCGAAACAGTCATATTTATATATTGTTTAAAAAATCTGTCGACCCACTAATTGTTTTAAACAAAGAATTGGTCTCAGTTAATAAAATCCATATAGGCATATGCATGGTTATATAGCAGTGAAACATTAGTCAATTTTGGCTTTTGTATGGCTGTGCATAATGTTTATTGAAGTGGAGAGAGAAATTATCGAACATGTGTTATATAACTGTTATGTTGCGATGTCTCGGTATTTAAAGTTAAAATTCAAAACTGATAAAAACCAAAAATTAGTTCAAGTATTAACCAAAAGATAAACCGGACAGGAAATTTCCTGGATAGATAGAGAGTGATGACCAGAAAGACGCTTTAGTTAGGACTAAATAAGAAGAGAAAAGAAGAGATTGTAAGAAAAAACTATAGGTAACCTACATACATTTAAATACTGTTTGTTGCGAAGAACTAATATATATGCAAGTATGTATTAGGTGTTGAGAACCTAGTAACAAATTAGTTCATTTGTGACCAGAAGGATAAACCAAAGGCAGCATGAACGGAAAGTATAACCTCATGCACATTCATAATACCGGCTCCTACTGATGAGTCGCCAGTAAGCACGAAACGAGTGTGCATGAGATTATACTTTCCGTTCATGCTGTCTTTGGCTTATCCTTCTGGTCACAAATGAACTAATTTGTTACTAGGTTCGCAACACCTAACCTACATACATGTTCTAAAGGAACTAATAATATGCAAGTTCCTATGTTAACTAACTTATCGAAACAATTGTATATAAAAATATGTCCATATATATAAAATAAATCGTTATATATACATATTAATATAAATATGTGCATATATACTATACATGTTAATATATATATATATATATAATATTATTATTATTATTATTTATATATTTATTACTTTCTTCAACCTTATATAAATATATAAAATACATATAAATATGTAGAGAAACATGTTTAAATATAAGAAACTGTTTGAGATTAATAAATGTCAACATTATATATAATCGTGATATATGTAGTAAATTTATTAGTTTATATATTTAATCATGTATAAGCACGTCATATCGCATATCCATTGATAAATGCGTGTAAGATACACTGAATCATGTTTTTGAGAAAGATAAGGTAAGAAAGAAACAGAAATTTAATTCGTTCTAGGTCATTTTCAATCATATTCCAGTAAGCGGGTTCTCTTACTCAGGTTTATAATTAAATCCGGTTCATTCGCTTCCTGTATTCACACCCTAGAAAAAGCCTGATTAAATATTGGGCCTAATGATTTTTCTACAGATATTGCATTAACTACATCATTGCTCGGTTTAATTTATATCGACTGTCTAATAAAACTATTTAGTCAGTTGCGGCTGCATTATACGATTCGCTTGCATCCATCCCAGTCTATTTCATGACCTGTTTATTTTGAATGCCTAACTAGATCTGATCTTTTAATGTGTCCGTTATTGCAGGCCATTTTGTGTTCCACTTTACGAAACCTTTTCGGGAACATGATTTCGCCTATGTATCTGATCTTGCGATCTTTGCAAGGTATCGCATATGCTCCTTATGTATTGAGGGGTTCTATTATTTATTTTTGGTTAGGTAGTTTATTGCCTATAGTAAGTGATCATCTTAATATTATTTGTGTATTATATTTAGCTGCTATTATTTTACTTTTTCTGCTCAATTTTGAATCTTGTAATATCGTAATTTTGCGCTTTTCTAGTTTTGTTTCCTTCTTTACCTGGTTTATTATAGTACCTTTGAATCTCAGCAACATCTTTATTAATCTCTCTATTATAATTGTAGGATTGTCGTCTATTTTGAATATTTCCTTTTATCTAAACAATTTCTTATCTCCATATTTGAAATCAACTATTCTAAGACTTCTTAATAGCAAGGATTTAAGAATGCCTAGTTTCATTCCATATGAGTGATGTGAGAAGATTCCTGAGTAAGTCACTTTCCTTAAAATATTTCTTTACAATCTGGGTCCATTCAGCTTCATTTTCACACCCAGAATGGGTAATCCATCATTATTCTCTTTTTATAATGTAAATTTTAGTTCACCTAGCTGGTTGGCAAAGTCTATTGGCTATTATATGGCTGAGTATGATTAAGATTGAAATGATAGAAACTTGTATGGTTCACCGTACATTCGCTTTGATTAACATACCTGTGCATGAAGTTATATATTCAACAGAGTGCTTTGTAGTATATACACAAACGTACGATGTATGTTTTTTATGGTGAGATTTAAGTAATATTTATTAAGTTAACCAATAATTATAAATGAAACCATTTATACGAAGTTTTATTTGTTGTATTATTTGTTTTAAATATCATCCTGATGAGCGGTGCTGTGAAAAAGGACATACGGAAGGCTTTGCCGAAATAATGGATATAACATCTCTTGTCGCAAACCAAAATGGAATAATTGTGAAATATCCTGTCATAGACAAAATTACATTTAAACGCTATGACTAGTTTAAAACTTTAATTTCTTTAACTGTCTAAATTAATTCAATCGTCAGATAGATCATTCAAATGTGCTAGGTTTTAATGTAAGTTCTGATCTGACATTTCTCTGTTATAAGTCATGTCTTACTTTTTCAGATTCTTCGCAAATGAATACGGGGAATGTTAAATTATTGGAAATTGTCAGCAAATAAACGCCGTATTACAGACACCGTTGCACAACCGAGCAATTCCCATGTTCTCTTGCGAAGAAGCTGAGAAATTCAGGTTTACCTTTCAACATAGCAAAACTTCATCGCTTGGACCTGCCGTTCGCATAAATGTCTGGTGTGAAAGTTGATTATATTCAAATACATTTAAATGATCAGTCTAACGTTTGAATCAATATCGTCTGGTTGCTAAAATAAAATTGCAAGCATTTTTCGTAGCGTGGTTTTAAAACTAAGCAAGCTACTATTGATGGCCTGAATCTTTTTCTTCGTGACAGAATGCCAGATTTGAACATTTTCGTTATTAATTTACATAGGAGATACTTATTTCGTTGAAAATTACGAATCTAAATGAAAAAAAGTTTTGCATTCATGGCTAAGAAAGTCATATGGTTACAAAGCAGAGTTTGAATCACTTTTCAACTCCTTATTGGATTTCAAAGCGCATAATCTTGTCAACCATTTATGATTTAAGCTAAGGCTCGTTGACATTTGCCATCAGTATGAGCAGTGTTCATTCTGTAAAAAGATTACGTTCGCAATAATTTTGTGAAGCGTATCTCGGCAGTCACAACTGAAATCTCAATCCATCACATAATAAAAAGTGTGTAACTAACGATAAAATAACTCGCATAAATTGTTACAAGTTTGAAACTCCTTCTTCAGATCAAATGGCAGAGATTTGTGGTCTTATGAGGGATTTAAAAGTCTCCAAATTTTATGGACCCTTTCTATTCGAAATTCAGCGGAGCAGAGATTTAGTATTATAACCTCAAATTCATTTTCGAAGTTTGATCGGAGAAATCAGTCCGAAATGATAGAACTTGTGCCGCTGTTGTGGGGAACTACAGTAACATTAACTGTTAGATGCTATTTGCTGCGGAAAACTAATATGCAAGTATATATTATGTGTTGCCATCCCACATTCCTCACCCAAATATGTAGTGGGTAAAGGGCGTAATACCGGCTACTACTGATGTGCATGAGATTATACTTTCCGTTCATGCTCTCTTTGATTTATCCTTCTGGTCACATTTGAACTAATTTGTTACAAGACTCGCAACACCTAATACATAATTGAATATATATAAGTTCTCCGCAACAAACAGTATCTAACTGTTATACATTGAAATGAATGGTGTCATGGTTATCGCGAAATGTGATACTTGATATCGATCAAGGCCCGAGTGTATGGATTTACTGGAGTAACAGGTTTTCAGAAATATTTGCAATTATGGCATATATTGAAATCCATCATGTTGGTACCGTGTACCGACTCGGCAGCCATAGTGTTGGTATCCTTTACAGTATCGGTATATATATTATATTGAGTGAGTAAGCGTTAAAGTCGCATTGCCGGGACTTTATATGATCTGAGCTTCACTATTTCAGGTTTACACATTCATCTAAGAGATTTTACCGTCTTATTATCCCACATTCCTCAACTAAATTTATAGTAATTAAAGGGCGTAATACCGGATCCTACTGATGAGTCGCCAGTAAGCAGGAAACGAATGTGCATGAGATTATACTTTCCATTAAAGCTGTCTTTAGTGTATCCTTCTGGTCACAATTGAAATAATTTGTTATTAGGTTCGCAAGATCTAATAAATACTTACAGTAACATTAGTTTTTATATTCTTTATAAAAAATGTGCGCTTAAGTTGTCTTCAGTTGGTTTCGTGAAAACCGGGTGAAGTGATCTAGATTAACTCAGGCAGGGATCCTACTAGTAAATTAATGCTTTTATGAAATTAATGTACCTAGCAATTGGCATCAGTGGGCCTTCATCGTTTCTCTTTTATTCTAGTCAGCCAGTGTCGTTACTGTGTCACGCAATATGTTATAATGCCCGAATGCTAACTTGGCCATAGTGGTACTGTGGAGAGATTTAGTTTGCCTTATTTCTGTGAGTTATCCTGATAAATTTACTCATAATAGCAAGGTTTTCCTTCTCTATCTACCCCTTTCCCTCTCTCGTAAATATCAATAATAATTTATCTAAATTCACTTATATACCTTTTTTCACTCCTTATGGTTATATGACAGTGAAACATTAGTCACTTGACTTTTGTGTGGCTGGAAATGATGATGATGTTATGATGAGGTATAATTAATTTCGGCGTACAAGTAGTTGTAGTTAGACCGCTCGAGGTCTGTTATAATTACTCATCGTGGTATATTTGCTCTCGTAGAAGTATATGATATTGATGTTCGACAAGGGAGTGCAGTTTCTTCAGGCTTATTTAATTTTATTGTCATTGCAGTCTATACTGGAGTCACCACTACACTGCCAGGAGTGAAGATTGGAAGTTGTGGCCGGCTTGCTGATCCAAAATATGTTATAGATGCTATTCTGATGGAAGAAACGAAGGATAAGCTCCAGAGAGCAATATATTGTGCTCAATAAGCGTATAAAGGATACGTCCTGAAGCGAAAAGGATCGAAATCTTTAGTTATGGGAAATTTTATTTATGAGCCTAAAGTGTGTATAAACGCGCCTTTCGGCCAGTTGTCACGATTTTAATTTATCTAGGATCACTGGTGACACCAAACATGTTAGCCTTGCTGTGGCCTGATTTAGCGTCTTACGAATCTCCTAAAGGAACAATCCCGGGTTGACTAGCTTGAGCCCGCCGGTCGTCAGGCCGGAATTTCAATGGCTAGGAGTTGGTGTAGGCAAGCTCGAACAACCGTCCTTCCGACAAAATTATGAAAATATTCTAAAGACTAATCTATCTGGTCTGGATGGCGAAATTCCCATATACTTTGGTCCAAGATAAGTTCCACTATGCACAATGCAGGTACTACTGTATGTAGCATTGCAGGTCACCGTAGAAATAATCACTGGCTGTCTGTAAAATCTATGGATATGCTCGAAATAAGGCGCCAAATTCCACCTGGCTCGACTCATAATAATACCCGTCGCAATATAAGACGCCAAATTAAGCGCAGACTAAAGTCGATCTGGAAAACTTTTGGACCAGAAAGGCTGAAGAAATTGAAGTAGCTTTCGCGTCAGGTAATAGTTGCTGTTTGTTCCAACTTATCCGCGTAACAGGCCCTAGAAAGTTAAGAGTTAGCGAAACTAGAAATGATAGTAACAACGAACTAATAACAAATGAAATAAGTCTTCTTGACAGGTGGATTGAACATTTTAGAGATCAATTTTCTTGGCCACCCGCGTCAGTTCCGATTTCCGAAAGCATGTCTGCATCAACAGTGTGGAATGTTAGTCCCGAAGAACTATCCGGGTTAGAAGTACGCGATGTAATCCTATCTCTTAAACACCGCAAAGCCGCAGGCCCCGATGATTTACTTCCGGGATTGTTTAAGGATGGTGGCGATATAATTTCAGGAGCGTTGACCAAACTTTTTCATACTATATGGAATGAGGAAACCGTACCACTTGATTGGAATGAGTCGACCATCTTTCCCATCTTCATAAAAGGCAATCGTAATTCGAACGACAACCATCGTGGTATAAGTTTGACTCCGGTCGTATCTAGGTTATTTGCTTCGATTATCCTACGTCGCCTTAGCGCCTCACGTGATTCTCATAAAAGAGAAAAACAGGCCGGATTCCGCGCAAGACAAGGTTGTATAGATAATATTTTTACGCTAAGGCAAGTTCTCGAACAGAGACATTTATATCACCGTTACAAAATAGCCGTCTTACTAGACTTGAGGGGTGCATTTGATTCGGTGGATCGCAATGTTTTATTCCGTATTTTGTCGAAAATCGGTGTGGTCACGAAATTTGTTAATATTATACGAGCTGTACACAAATTCTTCTGGTCGCGTTAAGGTCTACAACGAATTAACCCATAACATTACAACCAGCAGTGGTGTTCGTCAAGGTTGTCCACTTTCCCAATTTTTGTTTAATTTTGTAATCGATGCTTTTGTGAACAACACTCTCCCGCACATTCAGGACGCTGGAGTTGAAGTTCTCCCGGGAGATAAACTAGTCGATCTTGACTATGCTGACTATATCGTACTATTATTCGACAATCAGCATGCTGCCCAGGCCACCTTGAATAGATTAACAGACGTTGTTCCGTCTTTCGGTATGAAATTTGCACCTTCTAAATGTAAGATACTGTTACAGGATCACCCATCACTCACTCCAACGTTGCGACTGCAGAATGAAGATCTTGACATATCTTGGGAGCTCTATGAATAACGCAGGCAATATTTCCGACGAGGTGACAATACGGATCGCGAAAGCTAGAGTAGCTTTCTCGAACCTTCCTTATTTATGGAGAATCGCGAATATTTCACCTTGCCTTAAAGGTCGTGTTTACAATGAATCTGTACGCGAAGTCTTACTATACGCTAGTGAAACTTGGCCTCTTAGAGTTGATGATTTGAGACGCTTACAGGCATTCGATCGTCGTTGTTTGAGAAGTATAGCACATGTTGGTTACCAACAACGAATAAATAACGTTGACATCCGTAGACGTCTTTTTGGATTTGACAAAATGTGCTCTTTAGAAAAACAAATGAAGCTCCATCAACTTCGTTGGCTCGGTCACGTTTTGCCTAATAGAGCTCTGTTCTCTCATCCAGCACCAAATTGGCGTAAGAAACAAGGTGGGCAGATTTTGACACGGCAGAAACAATTGAAGTCACTTACATCCAAATTGGGTAGTATAGGACCCACTCTTCTGCCAGGATGGGGTCCTTGTGCGAACCATAGTTCTTGGTTAGAAACCCTTAGTGATATGGCATCAAATCGAGCTCAGTGGCGATCTTGTTGCAGATGCCTAGTAGAAACATTTTTGTAACTTTTTTTCTTAGTAGGGCAAAGTTAGCTGCGAGGTTTGGTTTATTTATGACGAGGAAGCTGTATTGCTGATGTCGCCTTGCCCGAATGCTGACTTTGTCATAATGGTGTTGTGGCGAGGTTTAGTTTGCCTCATTGTGAATTATCCTAATAAATTTACTCATAGTAACTAGGTATTCCTTCTCTCTCTGCTTCTGTTTCTCGTAAATCTCAGTAATAATTTGTCTCATAATGACTGCAATATATATATATATATATATATATATATATATATATATATATATATATTAACTCCTTATGGTTATATGGTAGTGAAACATTAGTCACTTATAGACAATACAATTAAACAATAATTGATTGCGCGGGTGGTGGTAACAATACTGCGGTAGTTTTATTATGTTGCTCGACAACTGGTTAAATTCGATGGGATTAATGTTTACTTCAAGCTCGCAAACTTGATTTGAAAAAATTAGTCACTTGACTTTTGTATGGCTGGACATGATGATGATGATGATGATGATAATAATGATGAAGATGATGTATCTGCATATGCTACCGTCGAATGCAACACAGGCGACAGCAAGGATGCTCTTTACTTTGTGATCAAGAAGTTCATATATAGTCTTGGTTATGCGTGTATGAATGCTAAAGTTTGGCGCTAAAGTAACCCGGAATTTTATTTAGGTGCAAAATATACTTTGAGATCGACGCGCAACGATAATGGTGAGGTGCCAAGATCCTGTCAGTTCGACTTTAATAAATCTCATAGAGTTGTAAGCTGCCAATTTAGGGAAAGTCTTAAAGTCGATTTTGAATCATTTGGACAAGCAAGACCGAAGAGATGGAAGCGTTCGCATCATGTAATAGCGCCTGTTTGGTCCAAATTATTTGCGCAACAGGCCGGGAAATTTAAAATTTAGCGAAACTACAAATGCTAATAACAACTCATCATCATCATCATCATGTCCAGCCACACAAAAGTCAAGTGACTAATGTTTCACTGACATACAACCATAAGGAGTGAAAAAAGTATATAAGTGACTTTAGACAAATTATTAGTGAGACGAGAGAGAAAGAGAGGGGGTAGAGAGAGAAGGAATACCTTGCTACTATGAGTAAATTTATCAGGATAACTCACAGAAATGAGGCAAACTAAACCTCTCCACAGCACCATTATGGCCAAGTTAGCATTCGGTCAAGGCGACATCAGCAATACAGCTTCATTGTGGATTTCACTGTATCACGTCATAAACAAGCCAAACCTCACAGCTAACTTTGCCCTACTAAGAAAAATAAGTTACGAAGATGATTCTACTAGACATCTGCAACAAGATCGCCACTGAGCTCGATTCGATGCCATATCACTAAGGGTTTCTAACCAAGAACTGTGATGCGCACGAGAACCCCATCCTGGCAGACGAGTGGGTCCTATACTACCCAATTTTGATGTCAAAATCTGCCCACCTTGTTTCTTACGCCAATTTGGTGCTGGATGAGAGAACAGAGCTCTATTGGGCAATCGAAATGAGGGCATTCGCAAAACGTGACCGAGCCAACGAAGTTGATGTACCCTTATTTGTTTTCTAACGACGAGCACTTATTGTCAAATCCAAAAATACATCTACGGATGTCAACATTATTTATTCGTTGTTGGTAACCAACATGTGCTATACTTCTCAAACAACGATGATCGAATGCCTGTAAGCGTCTCAGATCATCAACTCTAAGAGGCGAAGTTTCACTAGCGTGTAGTAAGACTGCGCGTACAGTCAACGTTAGTTATTCGTTGTTGTTAACCAACATGTGCTATACTTCTTTAAATCAAGTTTGAGAGCTTGAAGTAAACACCAATCTCATTGTATTTAACCAGTCGTCGAACAACATAACAAAACTACCGTCAGCCGCAACGCACTGACGCGTTTCGACCTTCCGTGCTAATCATCAGAGTACGATGAGTGCGTTGCGGCTGGCGGTAGTTTTATTATGTTATGTTGCTCGACGACTGGTTAAATACAATGGGATTGGTGTTTACTTCAAGCTCGCATACTTGATTTAAAGAATTGTTACCACCACTTGCGCAATCAATTCTTGTTTAAATTGTATTGCCTATATATGTATATGTGGCGAAAGCTGCAAACAGTTAATATTCGTGACTGCATAGAAATTGTGCAGCCGACATTTCCAGTCAAGTTCAATGTATGCGAGACTGCTAGAGGTGAGTGCCGCATATCTAAATTTGATTTCCATATATATATTCAATGCCGTTTGATCCTCGATAGTCAGTTTGCCGTCGTACTCTGATGATGATCATGGAAGGTCGAAACGCGTCAGTGCGTTGCGGCTGGCGGTAGTTTTGTTATGTTGTTCGGTGACTGGTTAAATACAATGGGATTGGTGTTTACTTCAAGCTCGCAAACTTGATTTAAAAAATTGTTACCACCCGCGCAAACAATTATTGTTAAATGTGCTATAGTTCTCATTAGCGTATAGTAAGACTGCGCGTACAGTCAACGTTAGTTATTCTTTGTTGGTAACCAACATGTGCTATACGTCTCAAACAACGATGATCGAATGCCTGTAAGCGCCTCAGATCATCAACTCTAAGAGGCCAAGTTTCACTAGCGTATGGTAAGACTGCGCGTACAGTTGCATTGTAAACACGACCTTTAAGGTAAAGTGAAATATTGACGTTTCTCCATAAATGACGAATTTTCGAGAAAGTTACTCTGGCTTTCGCGATCCGTATTCTCACCTTGTCGGAAATATTGCTTACGTTATTGATAGAGCTCCCTAGATATGTAAACCTGTAAACTATGTCAAGATCTTCATTCTGAACATTAGAGTGAGTGGTGGGTGATCCTGTAACAGTATCTTACATTTAGAGGGTGAGAATTTCTTACTGAAAGACGGAACAACGTCTGCTAATCTATTTAAGGTGGTCTGGGCAGCATGCTGATAGTCGAATAATAGTACGATATCGTCCGCATAGTCAAGATCGACTAGTTTATCTCCCGAGCGAACTTCAACTCCAGCGTACTGAATGTGTGGGGGAGTGTTGTTAATAATAGCATCGATTACAAAATTAAACAAAAATGGGGAAATTGGACAACCTTGACGAACACTATTGCTGGTTGTAAAGTTATGCGATAATTCGTTGTAGACCTTAACGCGACCAGAAGTATTTGTGTAGAGAGCTCGTATAATATTAACAAATTTTCTGGACACACCGCTTTTCGACAAGATATGGAATTAAACATTGCGATCCACCGAATCAAATGCACCCTTGAAGTCTAGACAGACGACTATTGTGGGACTGTGATATAAATGTCTCTGTTCGAGAACTTGCCTTAACGTAAAAATATTATCTATACAACCTCGTCCTGCGCGGAATTCGGCCTGTTCTTCTCTTATTTGTGATTCACGTGAAGCGCTAAGACGACGTAGGATAATCGAAGCAAATAACCTTGATACGACCGGAGTCAAACTTATACCACGATGGTTATCGCACGAATTTCGATTGCCTTTTTTGAAGATGGGAATGATGGTCGACTCATTCCAGTCAAGTGGTACGATTTCCTCATTCCATATAGTATGAAAAAGTTTGGTCAACGCTCCTGAAATTATATCGCCACCATCCTTAAACAATCCCGGAAGTAAATCATCGGGGCCTGCGGCTTTGCGGCGCTTAAGAGATAGGATTGCATCGCGTACTTCTAACTCGGATGGTTCTTTGGGACTAACATTCCACACTGTTGATGCAGACATGCTTTCGGGAAGCGGAACTGACGCGGATGGCCAAGAAAATTGATCTCTAAAGTGTTCAGCCCACCTGTCAAGACGACTTATTTTATCGGTTATTAATTCGTTGTTACTATCATTTATAGTTTCGCTAACTTTTAACTTTCTCGGACCTGCTGCACGGAAAAGTTGGAACAAACAGCGACTATTACCTGACGTGAGAGCTACTTCCACTTCTTCAGCCTTTCTGTTCCAAAAGTTTTCGAGATCGCCTTTTAGACTGCGCTTAAGTTGGTGTCTTATATTGCGATGGGTATTATTATGAGTCGAGCCAGGTGGAATTTGGCGCCTTGTTTCGAGTACCTCCATAGTTTTTACAGAGAGCCAATGATTATTGATACGGGGGCCTGCTATGCCAAATACAGTAGTACCTGCATTGTGCATAGTGGAACTTATCTTGGACCAAAGTATATTCGGATTTTCGCTATTCAGACCAGTTAGAATATTTTCATAGTTTTGTCGGAAGGACGGTTGTTCGAGTTTGCCTACATCAATTTGGGGTTTATTCTTAATTATTTTCCCGGAATATATTAGAGCAAATCTACAACGGATAAGTGCATGGTCCGAGTCGACATAAGCGTTCCAAAAAGAACGACAATCCGATAAAAGGTGCCGTTTTGATGGGTAGATGAACACTTCAGGAATCAAATTTATTTGGCATCTGTGTTAGTACCGATCCAAGAAAGCATGTATGTATCAACAGTATTCTAATAAACCATCACAGATATATAGAATGCAATGGTGTCTCCTAAATGTTGAAAAGCTGCAGCACCGATTATTTGATTCTGCCCTTATTTATGAATGGTGGTGATACTCGATCGCAATGTTCCATTCGATATTCTGTCGAAGAGTGGTATTTCAATCAAATTTGTAAATATTATATGTGCTCTACATAAACACTTCTGTTCGCGTTAATATCTAACACGAATTAACAAACTATTTTACTACCAGCAGTGATGTTCATCAAGGCTGTCCACATTCCACATTATGTTTAATTCTTTAGTGGATGCTCAGGACACATTGATTAGCAGTCATTGGTCCATCTTTCAGTATAAGATTCGCACTCTCAACATGTATGATATTGATACAGCATCGCCCGCATCTAAAATCATCAATTCTAAAGGAGCCAAGTCTCACTAGCTTAAAATAAGAATGTGGGTGCAGATGTGTTGTAAACACCACCGTTAAGTCAGGGTGAGATACTCGGGTTTCTCCATAAATGTCGAAGGTTCGAGTAAGCCACTATAGCTTTCGCTATTTTCATACTCATCTCGTCAGACATATTGCCCGAGTTATAGATGCAAAGGTATGTAAACCTGTCAACTAGTCTAGATACTCAATTTGCAGTTGCAGAGTTGGGTTTATTTATGGATGATTCTGGAAATATATATTATTTTTACAAGGTGCAAATTTCATACCGACATACCTAAACAACGACTGCTAATTTATTCAAGAAATAAAATATCGAATATTAATACACTATCGTTTGTATTGGCAAAACGGACTAATCTACCGCCATGGATAACTTGATCCTGGATACCTGCATCCGAACGTGTGGACGAGTGTTGTTCATGGTAGCATCTAGTACAAAATTAAATAGCAAGAGGAAGTGTAGGCAGCCGTGACAAAAATCATTGCTGATGGTAAAGTTGTGTGGCAATTCGTTGTAGACATTACTGATGCCAGAATTGTTTGTGCAAAAATCGTGGAGAATATTTACAAAATTTGTCGGCATAACAATGTTCGATAGACTGTTGAATAGATCCACCAAAGCAAGTATTTCCTGGATGTCTATAAATACGGCTATAGTGCAACATCGAGGTACATGTTGCTGTTCAAGAACTTGCCTCAAGGTAAATCTATTATCTATACGACCATTTCTGATTGGAATCCGGCTGATTCTTCTCCGGTATCTGATTCACGCGAAGCGCTACAGACGACGTTAATTAATCGAAGCGAATAATATAGACTCGACTGGAGTTCTGATTATACTACGATAGTTGTCACATGAATGATGGTCGAATCATTTAAAGCAAGCGGACTAGTCTACTAAATTCAAGTTAGCGTAACGGTCTCCATACAGTTCGTAAAATGTTTGTTAACGCTCCAGAAATTATATTGCTACCTTTCTTAATTATGTCCGGAAACAAGTCATCGGACTTGCATCTTAAATTTTTAACTCTGATGGTTCTGTTGATACAATCATGCTTTCCGACACATTCATGTCCAATTATGCTTATTTTTCTTTAATTTCCTCCAATTCTCTATTTAACAAAAACTCTTTTATAGATGTAATGGATGTGAATGATGTCCTTCAAATCGTTTAGTCCTGTGTCGTTATGCAAACTGTCGAACACATTCAAAGTAAAATGACGATTAATTAAACATAGATAAGTTTTTCACGTAGGCGTAATTAATTATCGAATATTAAAACAAATTGTGGAATAAGAGTGTTTAGCAAATTAGAATTAAATATATTTTGTTCATTCGAAACTATACACCAGGATCCTACTTGTAATAAGAACTGTGTACTCTATACCTAATTTTAACCTCTGATTTCACATAATTTTCTCGAACCAAACAAAGGGGTGCCAGTATTATATATATTTCACGAACTGAAGCTTCCATAACTTAATTGTCTCCTGTAAACAAGCGACATTTTACAGTACGCATGAAGCCTGCCATTAAAACAAATCACAAAAGCGTTAATCAGTGTTGTCTTTTTGGTGTTCCCGAATACATTTACACCAAATGTTGCACATGTGATAGTAAGGAGGCTTTCGACCTTAACCTACATTCTCTTCTATTCAATACAAAAAGTTTTAATATGACATTAGGTATTGATGACATGCATGCTCGAGCTTGTGCTTAAGGGACGAAGAATTGAATTCTTAGATATATTCATTTTTAGCTTGGTGCATAGCGTTAATGGCGAATTACAAATAAATAAATGTACAGAAAATACTTTAGTAGCACAAATATTAGACAGTTTTGTATAAGGTATTGCCTATCTTGAAACAAATTAGTTAAAATAGGTCGAGAAAGATTTCCTAGTGCCAGCATGCACTATAGGTATATTCTCATTTAGAATGAGTTTCTGATTTAATGGCGGCTTATCAACTGGAGACGAAACTACACTAAAATTCAACCTTCTATTTGGTGAAGAAATATGGATCAGTCGGACGGTTCCATCTCTTGGAGGTATGCGTATTCAAGTAGTAATTGAGTAAATTTAATGTAGTCTTCGGCTATGCAACTCATTGTACATAAATTGTATCCTACTTGTGAAGGGCATCAGAACCAGTGTTTTAGACGTGAAATCTTTGAATGGGTAACATTTACGGGTATGGTGCATATTATGTATAGTGAGTTGGTTCAAAATCACATTACCGAATATTTAATATGAAATTGTTACTAATACTGCTTGAATATGCATGTTTATAGGAGATTGCACCGCCGAACTCTCCTACATGTATTAACAAATATAACTAGTGCTTAGGCATAGTACTGGTTCCTAATGATGAGTTGCCATTAAGCACGAAACTCATATGTAAATTAGAAAATACCTTTTGTTTTTGTTGACTTTGGCATGTATTAGTGGTTTGGTAGGAAATAACTTGTTTCTGAATACACATTACCTAATAAATGATTGCATGTTATTTTCATTATATTTCAAACAATCGAGGTCTTTAAATGGCGAGAGATGAATTAATTTATGTATTTATTAAATTTTATTAAACTATGAAATGTTGTCAACAACGCCAATGTGTAATCTGTTTTGAATAATGAGATACAATATTTCTCGGAAAATAATTCTGTGGGGATATTATGCTTGACTGCGTCGATAGCTATCATCACAGATTAAAAAAATCACCGCCGCCAAATAATTTCCTAAGATATTATAAGGATGCACAGTATCGGCACTTACTGATGAATCGCCATCAAGCTCGAAACCCGTGAACATAAAAAAATTACCTTTTATTCATGCTGGCTTTGACATATCCTTCTTTTCCTATTGGAATTAGTTTTTAATTAGGTACACAATAGCTTATCCCTCTGTTCACCGCAAAAACCAGTGTATCACTTATATATTTAATATTTTGAAGTAACGATTATTGAAAAATGTGGTAACTGATGTCGATCATGGCCAGAGTGTAGGAATTTGCTGTGATAACAAGTGCTGATGCACTTTAGCATGCATTGAAATCCATTGTGATGGTACCTTGTCCCGACTGGACAACTATTGTGTGGGTATCCGGTACTGTCAAAATAGCCATAGATTTGGTACCCTTTGCAGGCTTGGCTGGCTTACTGAAGACTTTAAATGAAGGCTACTTCATCACTGCTTGAATGCACATTCTTATATGGGATTGAACCGTCAACTTGTCCCACATTTCCTGACCAAATATATAGTGGGTATAGAGCGTAGTACTGGTTCCTGCTGATGAGTCACTAGAAAGCATGAAATGCATGTGTACACGAGGTTATACGTTTTGCTGACGCCGAATTATGCGTGCTATTCTGATACAACATGAACTTACTAGCTACTAGTACGTAATCGAAGATGATTCGTGTTTGTTACTGTGGATAAATATAAATTTCGTGTGTGGAAATTGGGTTCATAATTTTTTTTGTAATTTGTCATTTTTCGCTTTAGTTTTGGCTTATGTGTGTACTTATTGATATTGTATAATATATTGGCAGTTTCTTGTTCGTTTTTACTCCCACACGTTGATTATATTTTGACTTAGTTTGTACCATACACTAGTACAGCACAATGCAAGGATATGTAAACGTTAACTTATGAGAAATTGATAAAAATCTAAAAAATTTTAATCATTGTTGATTAATTAGTAAACAAATAATCGTTTATTTTCGTAAACTAGTCATTTGAGCAAACCGACTGAACTTCTTAAAACTTTCTTTAGGAAGAATGCTGCGGCTTGCTGACAAGATCAAAGCACGGCAGGCTGGTGAATCCAATGAGACAGATGCAATGATGTCAGCGTCTGTGCGCACCTGTGCTGTCAGAGACCGCCTTTTACTACAAGAGTTGGCGGAATTAAAGCCCAACCTTACACCAGATTGCCGTGTGGATCATCCAAATCCCGATAGACTACATGAGATGCTGTTGACTTTCAGGCCACGTGAGGGAATTTGGTCAGGCGGCACGTTTGTATTCGAAATTAACGTGCCTGAAGGATACAACATTTGCCCACCAACTGTTTTGTGCAAGACGCGTATCTGGCATCCCAATATTGACAGTCAAGGTAAAGTTTGTCTCAGCTTACTGCGCCAGAGCTCTCTAGACGCTACGGGCTGGGCGCCTACACGTCAGCTGAAGGATGTAATTTGGGGTATAGCTTCGTTGTTCTCTGATTTATGTGATTTCAATGATGCACTTAACACAGAAGCTGCAGAGGAATACCAACGAAATCCTGGGATGTTTCAATCTACTGTGTCACGCTTCATTCGCGATTTCTGCTAGATACTTTCTTTTTGGTTCGATCGAAGTTTTTTGACGCGATGAGTTCTACAAGTTTGACATGTAGACATATACATATTTTGGTTTTTGTCTACAAACGTTTCCCTCTCTTTCACATAGAATATTAACAAATGTGATCCAAACACCGACATACAAAAACTAGCGCGGATACTTGGAGTCTTCAAACCAGTCTGTCAGTATTTTGTGAAAATATGCTTGGTTTATCATTCTTTAATGTTTTCAATTTCTCTTTTTGTCTTTGATTTATCCATTTCTCGTTTTATTTACTCTGAAATCGATTATTAGTTGTTATGCCAACTGAATACGGAAGCACTGACGCCTAATATTAATAAATATAAGTACTCTTTCAAATGGTTTATGTTCTTCATTTTTTCTAAATTTCGTTTTTCATATTTACATATTTTTATGCTTACAGAGATACAGCAATTTCTATTTTCGCTTAACTAAAATACCTTTTTCCTTAGCGGTACTTGTGCTGGATTATTTTCCATTACGTTGATAAATGTTTTTGTCAAATTTCTTCAATAGATCAATGTGTAAACGTTTCTTCTGATTGTGTTTGTATTAACATAAAATCATTGTATTTGTGTACTTACAAAAAAGATGAGTTTATATGCATATATTAAAACTATTTGTAATTAGCCTTTTTATTTTTTCGTTTCCATGTATGTGTGCGGTGAGTTTGAATGCAATAACGTCTGATGTTGTCTACATTGTGACTGTTCGATTTTTGTCTTATTTTCCGGAATAGGTGCTTGTTCTCTTCATTTTTATACAAAGGAACCACAGTTTACTCAATGTGATTCCTGTTTGGCTCGTGGAACACTCACATGGAAATGTTTTTATTTCGGATAAATTGGATAGTTTTTATTCTAAATATTGATGATTTGTTCGATCGAAGACCTAAGTAGTACTGCATGAAGATTTGAAGTAGTTGTGTTTAGTTTGGCGGATAATAAATTGCTGAATATTTTAGCGATACTTCGCCGCTATGGTTTATATTTACTGAGATCGTAATGTTAATCCTAATCACTGTAAAATCGAGTTGAAAATGGAGTTTGCAAAAGACTTTATGCATGAAAGTAGTGTTTTTTGCCTACAAATGACTTCACACATCTAGATAGCTTGCAACTGTAATATTAGAAGTTATTGTATTGCTTTAATAAACACATTTGTGGATTGCACCTTTAAAAAGTTCAACAGTGCTTGATAAAATATATTGTGGGTTTGATGCGAAGTGCTGCCTCTCATTGGTAAATCGCCATTTAGCACGAAGCTCATGTAGTTATGCACATTTTATGATCCATCATAAATTAATAGATCATCCTATAGCCGACACGCTCCTGTATTCCGACTTCTATTCTGCAGGTCACCACCGTCTCGCTTTGGTATGGTTATTCCATTTAGGCCAGAATGTTTGCTTTATTTCAATGAAGAACTAAATGCAAACAAAAACGGCTTTAATGATAGGATTTAGAGACTGATACAAAAGAAATATAATTGAATCAAAACAGATGGGATTGTTAGTTTCTAATATAAACAAATGCAAATGAAGATGGGATAATTAGCTGCCAGATTTCAATTTAACAATGACACGCCTAGGCAGCTCAACTTTCTGCATTTCACGTTTACATGTCACGGGAAAATGACTGGATTATGTGTTACGCACATAAATAAAACCAGAAGGATAAACCAAAGTAAGCATGGATGAAAGGTTTAACCTAATATGCACATGCGTTTCGCGCTTACTGGTGTCTCATCAGTAGAAGCCGGTACTACGCCCTATACCCACTATATATTTGGTTATGGAATGTTGGACAGTTAAATAGTATATTCCTTGAAAAAATATATGGTAAGTACAGGGCGCAGTACTGGCTCTTACAGATGAGTCACCAGTATGTACGAAATGCATGTGTACATCTGATTGTACGTTTCGTTCATGCTGACTTTGCTTTATCGTTCGACACTACTTGAACTAATTTGTTACTAGGTATGCAACACCTAGCACACAATTGCGTATCTATTAGTTATCTAAAACAAACAGTATGTAACTATTCAGTGACAGGATTCATCCTATTAAGATGTGTAGAGTGCAATTATGGTTTTATTCACTCTGTTATGACATAAATATCATTAAATGAAATCGAAGCGATTTGATTCACCAGTCTAGAGCAGAACAAATACGGCTGAGCCTTCATTGCTCGAATTGGGAGTGCGTGTCGGTTATAAAATGCTGGAGCAATTTGTAGTGATTCATCCGACGTTGGCCATTACAATGCGGCACACAGGATTTTACCTTTCATTTTTTCCGACTTTGACACATCCTTCCGGTCCTTCTGGAGCTGACTTGTTTCTGAGTTCAAAATACATAATACATGATCGAATTTACATTAGTTATATTAAATTTCAAATAATCAAAGTCTTATCTTTTGATGCTAAGAGGTGAATAAATTTGTGTATTCATTAAATGGTCCGAAACCATAGAAAGTGTTTACCAGCGGCGTTAATGTGTACTCTGGACTGCATCATATATGTAAAAGATCAAAATTAAGTTCGGAAGATTTTGACGGAAAAGTCTCTCATTAGTATCATAATTATGACACGAGCGAGGATTAGACTTTTCGCGTTTTAGATTTTAGAAGAGCCTATCTCTACAATGTAGAAATAATTATGCTTCAGCAGGGGATAACTTTTAAGGATGCTTGAACATAGGTTTATATGAATTAAAGTGTTGTTTGAGTAGAGAAGGGGTGTGGTGTTGCACGATTGATCGACCAGTGTGGCGGATAACGGTGTTCAGACACGAGAGTGTTAGCCTGTTTCATCTGCAGTTACACACATGCTTTTGAGTTTTATCTATAGCGTTGTGCGCTGAATGCGTTAATTCGTCATTGATGAGTTATGACGCAAAGCAATATTAGATCTTCAAAATGCAAAGACAGAAAAAGAAAATCAAAGTGTAGATTGTTAAAATTATTAGGATTGTAAAGTTGGCCGTTGATTGATAGCTTCTGGCAGTAGGCTGACTATGGTCTAAAGCAGACTGACGTAAGGCATCGGTTACAAATATGTTCAGAGAATGAAATATATAAATAGCACCAATACCATTGTATTTAACCAATCGTTCAACACAGTAAAATTACCGCCAGTTACAGGTAAAGGCGCGTTACGATCTCAACCAACATCAGAGCACGACGTCAAACTGATTAGTGACGATCAAACCGAAATGCATACATATGCTAAGCAAGATTAGATATGTGGCTCTCCTCTCAAGTAGACTGGCGTACATTTTATTTGAATGAAAATGTCGCCTGCACACTTTCACGAACATTAACTTTATTCAGCTTTCACCATATATATATATATATATATATATATATATATATATATATATATATATATATATATATATATATATATATATATATATATATATATATATATATATATATATATATATATATATATATATATATATATATATATATATATATATATATATATATATATATATATATATATATATATATATATATATATATATATATATATATATATATATATATATATATATATATATATATATATATATATATATATATATATATATATATATATATATATATATATATATATATATATATATATATATATATATATATATATATATATATATATATATATATATATATATATATATATATATATATATATATATATATATATATATATATATATATATATATATATATATATATATATATATATATATATATATATATATATATATATATATATATATATATATATATATATATATATATATATATATATATATATATATATATATATATATATATATATATATATATATATATATATATATATATATATATATATATATATATATATATATATATATATATATATATATATATATATATATATATATATATATATATATATATATATATATATATATATATATATATATATATATATATATATATATATATATATATATATATATATATATATATATATATATATATATATATATATATATATATATATATATATATATATATATATATATATATATATATATATATATATATATATATATATATATATATATATATATATATATATATATATATATATATATATATATATATATATATATATATATATATATATATATATATATATATATATATATATATATATATATATATATATATATATATATATATATATATATATATATATATATATATATATATATATATATATATATATATATATATATATATATATATATATATATATATATATATATATATATATATATATATATATATATATATATATATATATATATATATATATATATATATATATATATATATATATATATATATATATATATATATATATATATATATATATATATATATATATATATATATATATATATATATATATATATATATATATATATATATATATATATATATATATATATATATATATATATATATATATATATATATATATATATATATATATATATATATATATATATATATATATATATATATATATATATATATATATATATATATATATATATATATATATATATATATATATATATATATATATATATATATAATTGGGAAGCAAAAACACATAAATAACAAAGTGGATAAAGGCCATTTATTTCGAGAATACTAAGCTTCGCCCTACAATCTTTCATTTACATAAATTGTGGATTTACATTTGAATAGGTGGGAGGTAACAAATATGACTGTATTATATTTCTTTTTTTGGCGGAATGGTAAGTGTGTATGTGCTTGTGTCTGTGTGTGTACCTGTTTGCATGTTAAGGTCATCATCACTGTATTGAAAAGTGATGTCTGAGATCTGTTCAATTATTGTATTGATGGCTTGAGAATTAACCATCTGTTCGAATTGTTCGCTTTACGTGTACGAGTGCTATTTTTCCAAGTGTAGTCTTCCGTTTCACATTTTTGCGCAAATTCGTATTCTTCACTTGGTAACAGCGCAAGTTTGGGTTGCAGTGTTTAACGCTCATATCGTTTGGAAACTTCTGTCTCCGTATGCACATCTGTTTTTTCCTCTTCAGTTTGTTGCTAATCCGATTGAATACTTGTTGATTCTAGTCGAGGGCCTGTTCGGTCTCGCCTGGATACTAGTAAAATGTTGTTGAATTTTGTTATTCGTGGCAAATCGATTAGAATATCATGTTGATGAAAATTTTGAATATTTAGGTCAGGTGCTTGTTGTTTTATATAAAGGGATTCATAAATAAATAATAGTTTTTCTGATTTTGCTTTATGTAGAATTGAGAAATTGGTCGAACTGACTGTGTGCCCCGTTTCCAATATATGATCGGAAATAGTTGATTTTCCTGACGGTGCCAAGCCTTTGTTAATCAATTTCTGTGGTAAATATTGTTGGATTCTGTTTATAAATTGCTTCTTCGTACGTCCGATAAATGTGCTACCGCACATACATGAGAATTTGTAGACCATGGATGATTTGGAGAGAATTGGCATTTGATCTTTGGCATCCAAACTCATGATTCTCTGTGTGCTAAATGTCATATTAACTTTAACACTGGGAAAGTTCTCCTTAGTTATTCTATTCAGCCGCCGTTCAATTGTTGAGTTTGGTACGTCGCCTCTAAGACCGACTCATATTTGTTACCACCCACATATTTAAATGTAAACCCAGAATTTATATAAATGAAAGATTGTAGAGCGAAGTTTAGTATTCTCGAAATAAATGGACATTATCTACTTTGTTATTAATGTGTTTTTTCTTCCTAATTAGAAATATACTGTGTAATATTGAAGGTAATAAAGGATATATATATATATATATATTATATTTGAATATACAATGGATAAGAGATAGACATATCATCTTATATAGTCATACATATATTTATATTTTTAGAGCTTTTCATTGATATGCGGAACAAATCTGAATGTACTTACTGCTGTTTCTTGTTTTGGCTAGTTGGTGAGTGTGTATGTATGACCCAGTGATTTAATGATAGTCTCACCAACTAGCCAAAACAAGAAACAGCAGTAAAAACGAGTCAGATTTGTTACCACTAGCATAATCAATTGAAAACCCAAAATGTATAAATATGTATGATTGTATAAGAGATGATTAGTATTCACGAAATAAATGGCCTTTTTCCACTTTGTTATTTGTGTTTTCCTAATTTAAGAATATATATAGGTAATACAATTAAGAATTCATCGATTGCGTGGGTGGTGGTAACATGATCATCATTAGTACGACGACAAACCGCCTAGCGATTATCATAATGGAATGTTATTTTTTGCTACTGGTGAAATAAAATTGGATTGGTTTTCATTTAAAGCTCGCGAACTTAATTTACTTAAATGTTATCACTACTTGCGCTCTGAATGATTGTTGAAGTGAAAGATATAGTTAGTCTTCTATCATCTTTGGGTGGCGTATATGAAGGGAAAAGAAACATTTGGTTTCAAAACCTTTGGTTTAATGCTCACAGCAATGAGTGAGTGGTTTAAGTTTGGCAGCATAACTTTTCAAAGGAAGAATGTAATTCTCCCGTAGTTACTGGACATCACAAATCAGCGATCTTGTTGATGATTGGCAAATAGTATTTGCTTAGTATAATATTAGGCTTTAAATTATAATTAGACTTTATGACCGTTCTCTAAGCAATTTAGCTTGGCATTTAATAGAATCCATTGTGAAGAAATTACATGTGTGTATGGGACTTTTGCATTTCTTCTAACAACCATCCATTGTCAGTGAGTTCGATGACTGCTAAAATGTTTCTGCTAGAATAATTTGTTACAAGGAAAGTTAGGGAAATTTCGAAAAATACCATATTTTTAATGGCACATGCTTTTTTAAATGCTTGCCTGCTTTAGGAGATTCAGGTAGGCAGGTATTATTTTAATTCTTTGTGCTCAGTGCGAGCTTCATATATTGACTCTCCGCGATTTGCGTTCGCGGGTTATTGCTTTGCCCTATCAGTTTCGCAGCGTTACGATTGATCCCCATTTCCAAGTACGCATCGATTTTGGCTTCGTTCTGGCTGAGTGTGGATTCGTCCATTTCGTCCGAAGGCTTCAACATCCTTCATACTAACCACTGTAAATGATATACGATCTAATCTTCGTTGACCAGCTACTTATCGATTAGGCATTTCCCATGTCATTCTCAGGCCTCTAACCACACACAAACAAGAAGATTTTCACAGTAGCAGATTTAAGTAAATGTGGTTACCTCGTTCCGAAACAGTTCTAGTTATATTTTAGTTTTTTAACTCATCAATGATTTTAAACAAAGAATTTGTCTCAGGAAATAAACTCTATATATGCATATGCATGTGCGCAGGAAAACATTCATTCAACAAATATATCCATATATATATATATATATATATATATATATATTATATTATCAATGGCAGACTGACCTTTACATCAATATAATTCCAGCTATCTAAAAATTCCCGGTATGCATAATCTTATCTAGTATGCAGAAAGTTGTAGGCGAGAGAGAAAGTATCCGTCATTTTTGCTATAATTATAATGTATCACTTTCACGGCAATTAAGGTTAAAGTTCAATACTGAAAAAAATCTACAAATTTGAGTGTCAGATAATGTTTTTAGGCGGAGAACTAATATATATGAGGTATTGCGCACCCAGTAACAACTTAGTTAAAATATGACCAAAGACAGCGAGTTACCTCGATAGAAAGAGAGTGAAGGTCAGAGCTACACTTAGTTTAAGACTAAATAAAGGGAGAGTAAGAGATAGCAAAGACAAACTTGAGGTCTAACCATATATCTAAACTAAATCATTGTACGTAAATATATATATATATATATATATATATATATATATATATATATATATATATATATATTATCCATAACACACCTTATATAAATGTATCACAAGCACATATATACATGTTAAATTCATACACAATTATGCCTCTGTATAAATAAATATAAGCAGCATTGTGATTTTATATATATTTCGATCACATATTATTAAAATATATACGAAACACAAATATCTAAGTTTATAGAACTTATAAATATTTATTCATATATATACATATTATAAGCAACAATGTAAGTCAAATAAATACTGTTTGTTGCGAAGAGCTAATATATATGCAAGTATGTATTAGGTGCTGCGAACCTAGTAACAAATTAGTTCAGTTGTTACCAGAAGGATAAACCAAAGGCAGCATGAACGGAAAGTATAATCTCATGCATATTCGTTTCATGCTTACTGGCGACTCATCAGTAGGAGCCGGTATTACGCCCTTTAACCACAATATATTTGGGTGAGGAATGTGGGATAAAAAGACGGTACAATCTCCTAGACGAATGTGTAAACCTATAGTAGTGAAGCTAACATCATTGTACCGTCCTATTATTCCACATTCTTCGACCAAATATATTGTGGTTTAAGGGCGTAATACCGGCTCCTACTGATGAGTCGCCAGTAAGCACGAAACGAATGTGCATGAGATTATACTTTCCGTTCATGCTGCCTTTGGTTTATTCTTCTGGTCACAACTGAACTAATTTGTTACTAGGTTCGCAACACCTAATACATACTTGAATGTAAGTCAATGTTACTAATCAGAATGTGGTCTATTAACATCTACAGTTATATTTTATTAATTATATCTGTATAAATATATAATTTTTTATTTATAAATTTTAATCCATTTAATTATTTATTACAATATATAACAATTTTCCATATTTAAATATAAATTTGTATATATATACATATATATATCGAATATATATATATATATATATATATATATATATAGACCGGTTTCGTCCTTATTGGAACATCATGTACTGGCCAGAATTTGCCGTGACAGGATTCGAACCTGGGAACGTCTGCTTCAGAATCTGGTGCTCTAACCACTGAGCCATCCTGCAGCACACTACACTGCACACAATTTTCAGTTATATAATAACTAATGTAACTTGGTTAGTCTATTTTTCCTTTAGCTGGAGCTCATATGGCATCCATTTAGACCAAAAGTTCCAACTAACCATCCCAAATCTGTCCTTATTGAAGAGACACCACACTACATGGGGAAGTGATATTGAAATGAACATTTATATAATTAAATGGACATTGGTTGCGCGGGTGGTGATAAGAATTATTATAATCAAGGTTGCGGTCTTGATATAAACACCTGACCCATTAATTACTTACATATGTCAGTATAAACTAAGAATTGTATAGTGTAGAAAAGGCAATTCATCCAGTAGACCGGTTTCCTCCTTATTGGGAACTCATCATGTACTGGCCAGAATTTGCCGCGGACAGGATTCGAACCTGGGCACGTCTGCTTCGGAATCTGGTGCTCTTACTACTGAGCCATGCTGCAGCACACTACAATGCACACAATTTTCAGTTATATACTAACTAATGTAACTTGATTAGTCTATTTTTCCTTTAGTTGGAGCTCATATGGCATCCATTTAGACCCAAAGTTCCAACTAACCATCCCAAATCTGTCATTACTGAACAGACACCACACTATATGGGGAAGTGGTATTGAAATGAACATTTATATAATTAAACGGACATTGGTTGCGCAGGTGGTGATAAGAATTATTATAATCAAGGTTGCGGTCTTGATATAAACACCTGACCCATTAATTACTTACATATGTCAGTATAAACTAAGAATTGTATAGTGTAGAAAAGGCAATTCATCCAGTAGACCGGTTTCGTCCTTATTGGGAACTCATCATGTACTGGCCAGAATTTGCCGCGGACAGGATTCGAACCTGGGCACGTCTGCTTCGGAATCTGGTGCTCTTACCACTGAGCCATCCTGCCGCACACTACACTGCACACAATTTTCAGTTATATACTAACTAATGTAACTTGATTAGTCAATTTTTCCTTTAGGTGGAGCTCATATGGCATCCATTTAGACCCAAAGTTCCAACTAACCATCCTCAATCTGTCATTACTGAACAGACACCACACTACATGGGGAAGTGGTATTGAAATGAACATTTATATAATTAAATTCATTAATTAGTGTGCTGCAGGATGGCTCAGTGGTTAGAGCACCAGATTCCGAAGCAAGCGTGCCCAGGTTCGAATCCTGTCCGCGGCAAATTCTGGCCAGTACGAAACCGGTCCACTGGAGGAATTGCCTTTTCTACACTATACAATTCTTAGTTTATAATGACATATGTAAGTAATTAATGGGTGAGGTGTTTATATCAAGACCGCAACCTTGGCTATAATAATTGTTATCACCACCCGCGCAACCGATGTTCGTTTAAAAATATGCATAATATATATATATATATATATATATATATATATATATATATATATATATATACACATATATATAAAAGCAACCTTGTGAGATTAATAAATGTCAACATTATATATCGTCACTATATATGTAATAATTTTATTAGCGTATGAATTTAATCATATGCTAGTACGCGATATCGCATTTAAATTGATAAATCTGTGTACAATCCACTGAATCATGGTTTTGAGAAAGATAAGTAGAGAAATAAAAAAGACTTCTTAATGTTATAAGTCATTCTTAATTAGTTTCCAATAAACGGGGTTTCTTACTTATATTCATAATTAATTCAGGTTTATTCGCTTTCCGTTTTCGGACTCTGGAAAAAGCTTCATTTAATAATGGGCTTTTTTTAGAGATGTTACATTCATCTCATCATTCTCCAATTTTATTTCAATCAACTATTTAATTAGTCTAGTTAATCTGTTGCGTTAGCATAACGCGATGCGTTTGCATCCATCCCAGTCTATTTCATGACCTGCTTCCCTTGAATGCCTAGCTAGATCTGATCTTTGAATGTTTCTGTATTTGAAGGTATTATTCGAAAAAATGTGGGCAGTTCAGTATAATGCTTCGAGTGGCCATGATTTTCTGGTAGTCTATAATTCAGCATGTTTGTCCTAGGATATTTAACAGGTGAGTTGTATGCGTCTGGGTAGTGTGGAGATCTGCTTATTTAGGTGATGTTGCTCGGGTGAGCATGTGAGTCCAGATATTTCGATGATTAAACTCTTCGGTCGAAGTTCTGCTTATGATTGCCCGGCTAGTTATTCTCCTTTTACAATTTTATAAACATTATGTTTGACAACTGACTGATATAACTTTAGAAAGCTCTACTTTTAATGCCTTCTTTCTATGTGGACGGGTACAGCTTCGTAACTCGATCTGTTTTATCCCTTAAAACTTGGACGATAAGCCCTGACCTTTGAACCATTGCCATTGAGAACGAGTATCTACCTGACGCGTTCATCGTTGCTAAATTTGCAAGATGTATAACTTATATATCGTTCTTGTTTCACAATCGAGATGCGTCTCTACTAAATTCGCAGAATGTGTAATGCTAGATACTCAAAACTTTTGCATGCTTTACAAGCTACTTCGAAATCGTTGGTCTGATGTAGTCGGTGTTGTTAATTGTTGAAGTTTACTAGTCTGCAGACCGAAATTTTTTAGTTGTGTGGAAATTAAAACCCAGACAAGCATCTGGATGGAAGCTGAGAGAATGAATTTGCTTTAGACTTAGTTATAGGTAAAATGAATTACGCTTTGAAATGCTTTTTTGCACAGCCTACATTCCCTTCTTTTGACACGCCAACAATCACCACCTAACCAGTTATTCGTCAACCTTGGTAGGGATGGTTATTACCTTACTATCGACATACTTCACTTAGCATCACAGTGTTGAAAAATGCATTATGCGATACTGATGTAAATAATTCATGACAAGATTTTTAGCTGAGACTGCGATTGGATATCTTGATTCCATCGTGAAAGCTTTTAGTGATTAAAGCAAATTTGACTTAATACCTGCTTCCTGCGCTTTATTAAAGTCACTGCGCTAAAGTTAGAGATGATCCTTAGGATATTTGATGGCCAAACATAGATATAGATCATGCTCACTAGCTTATCAAGAGTCTCGTTTCTTTTACCGATGGAATTTTTCAGTTTGTACATATACGTTTACGAAAAATGATTTTCAGTATACTTCGTGGAAGATAATGTATACCATTAAGCTATTTACACTGTCAGATAAGGCTTTTCCTGCAACAATGGATTGCACAAATGCTAAGCTCGGCCATTCATATGGGAAAGTGACAAGTGGTCTTTTGTGTGTTAGGTCCGAATCGGAAACATTTTTGTATATTTAAAGCAGTTCAAGACTGTTGTAGGAGAGGAATTTAATCATCACAATTGTCTTTCGTCAATCGGTTGGAACTGATTGGCAGGCTAAACAGTAACCATTAAACATAGCCAAGCGAAAGATACTATCCTTAGTCTTGAACGACACACGCGAACTAAACACTGATTTGTAGATGTCAAATGTGCGCATGTTGTTTAATGGTTTGCTGTTCCGTTGTTCAGGTTTAAAATTCGCGTCAGAATATTTACTGTGGACACCTAGTTTTAATTGCTGCTTTACCATGGACCTTGAATATTAGTGTCGATTTGCAGACAGATCAAGCTGGTGCTTAGGGGATATTTTTGCTTTTGTAGTCTTGATTTTGTTTTTCTGATTTAATATTTTATTTAAAGCAGGTCTATTGAATGTTCCTTAAATCAGGTTTGCAAATTTTAAATAAACATCAATGCAATTTTAACTGAACTGTTGCATAGTGTAATGAAACTGCAGTCAATTACACGTATTAAGGCGTTTCGAGCTTCTATGGCCTCCATCAGAATATGGCAACAAACTAACTCTAGAGAATATATCGCAATGAAAACATGAGGTATGGAAGATCAGGCATCGGCTCTAACCCCTCACAGTCTTGCATGCATTATACTTGATTGGAAATATCGGATGCACAAGCATTATATTGTTCCAGTTTCGTCACTCATATATAAGTTATGCAATTCAACAATCATTGAGTGCGCGGATGACGATAATATTTCTTTTAATCAGATTTGAGAATTTGAGATCAAAACCAATCCAATTTTTTGTAACCAGTCGCTCATTATTTCCAAATAACCTTGAGTCAGATGACTAGATATTGTCTTTGTTATTTGACATTTATGCGCAGTTGAGCCTATCAAGGATTCACTCGCAAATTATTTTATCACGTGAACTGTCAATCGCTGTTTGTAAAAATTTGTCGTTGCGGTGATGCATTTTTAACATTTTATAGATAACTACATAGAAGCAGTATTTTAGTTGTCTATTTTTTCATGAATGAGAGTAGGTTGTAGGAAGGTAAAGAACAGTTTGAAACCTACGCACATTTCCACAATTGATTTACTGCCTGGATGTCTTTAGTCTTATTGGCAATCATTTCAGTTTGATATTAGAAAATTTTTACCGGTCTTAAGTCAGTTATACTAGTTATTTTTAGAACTCAATTTCTATCCCAAATGTATATGCATCAAAATCGCGACTTGAGTTATTGGAAAACCATTTAGGCCATTTTATTGTATCCTGTTTCAGAGGCAGTACGTTTCGCTTATTTCTTTTGGGAGATCACTAAATGGGCAGTTGAAAATAAATTGAAATTTTGTTAATATCCTTATTCTTCAGGTCATGCACAGAGTTGGCTTCCTGACGTCACGTTCGGCAGTTCTAACAGCCAAACGATGTTATGTATCAGGTACGCTGAATTAATTTTACGTATTATTTTGATCTATTATCATGGTGCGTGAGTTATCTTCTTCCTATTTTTGTTAGAGCATTGTTCATATTTTAATTTAAAAAATAAATGTGATCGAATGAACCTGTTGATTTTCGTTGGTTACATTTCTTATATGATTTTTGGTTCATTTGTTTGTGCGATTTTGCATAAGTAACATTTTAGATATTGTGTTTTAAACCTAGTCACATACACCGAAACGAACAATAATTTTCATATTGAAAATAGTGGCAAGTTAAATTAATTCCTTTTTTTTGCATACGTATTTCAATATGTTTTGGCTTAATTTGTTGTTCTTTGTAATTCGATAAGAAATTCATGTGTTATTCCTTCCTTTAACTGTTAGTAGCTTCGTATAAATAAACGGATATTGGTTGCACGGGCGGTGATAACAATTACTTCAATCAAGGCCGCGATCTTGATGTAAAAATTAATCCCATCATGTATATACATTTGTCAGAAGAAATTAAACATTTCATAGTGTAGAAAAAGCAATTAATCCAGTAGACCGGTTTCGTCCTTATTGGGAACGCATCATGTATTGTTCAGAAATGGCTTTGTACAGGGCTCAAACCTGCACATGTCTACTTCGGAGTCTGGTTCTCTAACAAACGAGCGACTCTAACCATAGAAATATTAGTTATTATATATATGAAAATTGTGTGTGGTGTGCGGTAGAGTGCCTCGGTGATTAGAACACCAGATTTCGAACCATGCGTGCCCCGGTTCGAGCCCGTCCGAAGCAAATTCTGGACAGTACGTGATGAGCTGCCAATAAGGACGACACGGGTCTACTGGATGAGTTACCTTTTATACACAAAAAATACTTACTTTATACTGACAACTGTTTGTGCAAAATGTGTCAGGTGTTTAGATTTAGATCGCACCCTTGATTAAAGTAATATGTTGAAAAGGCATCGATGCTATCCAAAGGCGCGCCAGTATGCGTGAATGATGGTATTTTTGCTATATTGCGTGTCAAATTTGATACAATGGGATTGGTGCTTACCTTAACCTCGCAAACGTAATTTAAATAATTGTCGCCACTCGCCAGATCAATTATTATTTGACGTAATTAGGGTAAATGAATCTTTCATGGTTCTCTTTGTTCTCTTCTTATCTAATTTTACCATGATTAATATAGTTTTGAAATTTTTTACTGTCATTTATGTTTGGGATTGAAGCTTATGTGTTTTGGTATCGGTGAGCAATTACCTCTTAGTTATATCATAGTTTTAGAAAATCTAATGTTTATACTTCTCGTTTTTTTCCCGTTTAAATAAAAAGAGAAGGTAATTCTAAAGCATATGAACAATTATCAGGTCTCTTTTGATTTTATCCTGCATTAGCTTTACTGCAGGCTATTCCTGCTTTACCAAATTTTATTCTTTTTTTAGTCTTCATTTGAGTCGCTTATATTTTTCTATCTTTCAAAATTCTGCGGAATTAATGATATCTAAAATTAAATTATACAAAGAGAAAACATATTAGAAATAGGTTGATGAGTTTAATATTGGGGCTACAATAGAAATTTATTAATTATATTATAAAGGAGGCCCAATATTGCTGCGCCCTTCTAGGAAACTCCGAATCAATTGTGTCGCGGCCGAAAACTGGACAGTATATGAGGAGTTCCGAATAAGGAAAAACCAGTCTTCTGGACGAATTCTCTTTGTTCATTTATAAAGTGCTTAAATTATACTCAAAAAAATTATATCAAGCTGATATTAAAATTAACGGTTGCTGGACAATTGATGGCACTCGAGGTGTGTAAAATGTTGATTCCTTGCCACAATTTGTTTTTCTGTGAGTATGGTGCCAACCCTGAAGATGGGACTGGAAATGAAGTCCCTAAAATTCGGAAAAAAGTCGGCGAAACTTAATTTAAAAATCTTTCCAGGAAAGCAGGGTAAGGACGGCTTCAGAGTCACGGCATCAATGAGAACCAATCAGAGAGAGAGAGAGAGACAGAGAGAGTGAGAGAGAGAGAGAGGGAGAGAGAGAGAGAGAGAGAGAGAGAGAGGGAGAGAGAGAGAGAGAGAGAGAGAGAGAGAGAGAGAGAGAGAGAGAGAGAGAGAGAGAGAGAGAGAGAGAGAGCAGAGAGAGAGAGAGAGAGAGAGAGAGAGATGCAGAGAGAGATACAGAGAGAGCAATACAGCTTCCTTGCGGATTTAGACAGGCGGTCTTTGTGTTTAGCTGCGTTACTACACTATCCGGCTGATTGGCGGAGAACACTGATGAGCTGTAGTGTAAAGCCTGAAATAAACCACGATTCACCTACGTTGGTCATCCTGGTTAGGAAACTTCGTCGACTGCTTTTATATGATCTATCATTTAACAATCATCGAGCATGTAGCATCAATGATCAAGATGCTGCTGGCTTCTTCTCGCTAAAATTTATCATATCAATATATAGCGCACGCTTATTGTCTTTACCACTGCGTATAGAATACCAATATCTATCGTGTTGACGTTCCTAGTCTCTTATCGACGAAGAGTCATCTGATTTATAGACGGACGGATTATTAACAAACTATCCGCTGAGTTAAAATTTAAAAACCATCAGATTTGTGTTACTGTTCTTCTTCCCAACAGAAATGGAGAGTAAGAGGTGGAGGGAGGGAGATGTTGCTCAAATCAGACAACAAACAGCCATTGCTCATAAAACGAAAATGCTTCAAATATTATTGGTTTAAAAGGAAATCAATTTTTCTGCGTACGGTCTATTTTGAGGTGTAGTGGTTAATAAATGAACTAATGCCAGATATCTTATTGGTATGAGCCCAGTGAAAGACTTGGCTACAAATTATAATTTGCAAAACAAGGAGGACACTATGCTCTATTCGGTTTCCTTACTCACTAGTACGGATATATGTAAATCTGCAAATTCGTTGCAGAATTACTGCTTAGTTAATAAACAACGGTAAGTGTTTTATTTGCTGACGATTACCGTCTAAAGTAGCAACGCATTAGTATGTGTAAATGACGATAATATTGCTATATAGTCAGTAAATTATTAACCAGACATTTGGGGCTGGTTTCTAAATCTCTTGTGCTTATTTGACAAAGTTGAAAATTGGACTACGTGACGTTGGCTAATACCAGATTTTGATTAATTGATCGACTAGTAGAATATTAAGAATTTTGAATTTAATTTAAATAAAATAAATTAAGCATTATGCTTTTGCTTTTTGATTATCAAAACCCTGCCTTAAGGACACGCTTTTGTTTTTTACGTCTCATGAAATCTAATGAAGTCTAGCACGCTAATAAGTAAAATTAAAATGAGCCAGTTTATCATAGTACTTGCTTTAGCGCGAGATGCCAACAGTTGCGACTTCTAACATTATTTACCTGTCAATTTTTGCATTTCAGAATCTGCCGATCCAAAAAACGCACCAGTTTCTTCTTCACAGCCTAATGAAAATAGCACCTACAAAGTTCCTGAGTATTATCAGCATAACCAATACTCATTCTACGATATTGACGTGGCATTGCAATCCAAACGCTTACCGCAACCAAATTTCAATGCAGCCCCATAATAAATAGGCACACATTCACAGATACGCTTATTGACTAATACCTTTAGAAATGTGTTGATGTAGATAATAAATTGAAAATATTTTCCGAAGTAACTGGTTTTTATTGAATTGTTATGCACTTGCCATCTTTTTGTGTCTGAGTTTCGAAATGGCACAGTCCTATTTTTTATTGGCTCTGTTGAATAATTACCATGGAAAGATTATCACTTACATAACTATATCGTTTTATATAAAATCTCCCCTAAACATATTATCTTTCTTTGGAGCGTAAATTCGGCTGTCTGACATGGGAAGGCAATTAAATTATTTTAAAATTTTCAATTATTAATTAGATAAGCGTTGGCACTTTTATGAATTCGTTCTAGATCATTTAGGGATGGAATCAGATGTAGTTTAATTTCGAGTAGCCGCAAACTCAAGACTTTAACGATTGACTTATAAGATATATGAGCCGTAGTTTTTATGCCTTATGTTATTGAGCAGTCAAATAAATAAATTTAAAAGAACAAATTTTTCATTGCGATTTTGGCTTACCTATGGATATTTTATCACTAAAAGCTAAGCACATCATCATGCAGAAAAGTAAGTTCATCCAGTAGACCGCTTTCAATCTTATTAGAACTCTTCAACTACTTAAATTCAATATACGAATATATGTATATAATATGATATAGAAATAGAGGTAGAGATAGAAAGCTGAAAAATAATATCCATGATTCCATGATGCACCGGCCGACGCTCAATATAATTGAGTGTTATCTTACCTGCTATGTTTATCGTAGGGTGAATTAGTGAAAACATGTTTTTTTCAGAGTTATCTGAAATTGAGGCCCTCGGAGTGGAACGCGCCTGACGTGATTCTGACTAAGGTTCAATATTCTTTGGTAGTCTTCAGAAGATAAATTGAGACGATGCTAATTTGAAAGCTTCAGTCAGATGTCGTTTGGTGTCTGATAGGCCGCTCTGTTCCAAGGATAAAAGGAATAAAATTCTGTGCATTTATGCACGAGTTCTCGAAGTGTGGAGGAGGAAGAGGTTTGGCGGCGCTATTTATTTTTGGTTCGAGCAGAACGCGTCAAATAACGCACTGCAAACTTCCAGCAGACTTTGAAGGTGCTGGTGTTGCACTGAAGCTCAATGATGGCGTGTCGATATGTGTAGGGAATGTAATCGCTGACATTTTGAATGCTAGTTTGTCTTCAAGATAAAAGAAATTATTCTATCGCTCTGTAAAGTATCTCATTTTGGCCTATCATATTAATAAGACGTATCGTTTTCTGTATTTATTTAAGGGTGAATCAGCCAGGTATGTTGATTCCCCTCTCTATTCAGTAATGTAACAAAAGGATTTTGTCTCAGGGGCCTGTCAAACATCATGTATAAAAGTTATACAATTAAACAATCGTTGATGGCGTGGGTTACGGTATCAAATTTTAAATTATGTTTTCGAGCTAGATTTAATCATGGTATTTGACCAGCCGAACAACATAGCGGAACGTTAATGGGATTGGTGTTTATTTTAAGTTCGTAATGGATGATTGTTTTATCGTGTGACTTGTATGCATGTGGCGAAAGCTGCAGATAGTTAATGTTCATGAAGACATAGAAATGGTGCAGACGACATTTCCAGACATATATATATATAGTGGGCTGACTTTGAAGTCGCACTACTGCATTACTGTATGTTTACGCATCTGTATAGGAAATTGTATCTTCTTGTTGTCTCACATTTCTCTCCCAAATATATAGTGAGCATTGGGCGTAATACCGGCTCCTACTGATGTGTCGCCAGTAAGCACGTAACGAATGAGCTAATGAGATTATACCATCTGGTCATATTGGCTTTAGTTTATCCTTCTGATCATATGTAAACTAATTTGTTACTAGGTGCGCAACACCTAATACATAATATGTTCAGCGGTGTTTATTCTAAAATGCTTCTGAAATCGATCTGAAATCGGTCTACAGGGCGCATTTAGCAGCTATTGAGTTTGTATAGCCAATGTTCGGTTCAATTCCACGGAGCTCATTACTTTTATATTTGGCAGGCGTTTTATTGTATAAACAAACGTCAGTTATCTATTGGAAAAATATAAAAAGCAGTTCATACATTATTTAAAAATAATCTGATGAAATGTTTGTGCGTGTCTCACCATGTTCATTTTTTGATTCCTGATTGTTTCTTGTGTAATGTACGTATTTAATGCAACTTAATCTTTCTTGGTTTTCAAAATTTACTTGATATTTTATGCTTTAAGAAAATGGATCTTGATATAATGGAGCAACGTATTGCTGAACTAGAGCACATTGTGTACGGCGATATGAAAGATAAACCCACAGTACCACCAAAAGAGGTAAGCTTTGCTTTACACTTTATCTATTCTGTTGAAACTTTTTATTCATCAAATTTAATAATTTAATAATTGTTCTAAATAAAGCAAGTGTAAAATTACATAATAATAATTGTCCAGTCAGTCAGATATGCATCTGAGCTACTATGCGTTGACCTAGTCAGACAGTCAGCTCTGTCTAGCTGCACTACACCTAGGGTAATCTGGTGATTTTCTATAGCCCACTAAAAGCAACTCTGCTTTTCGTGCACTTCTAGAGTAATGATTCCGGCATTTTTTCATTAATTAATTTTTATTGTTATTAACCGGAGAATCTGTTTATTAATAAAATCAAAGGCTTTGTTCAATTTATTAATGTATCCTTTCCGGAGCAGCTATGCTTAATACACCTGCATCGAATTTGTATGGAGCCATCTGTTATACATTTTGATTTTGCCAGTGATAAGATATGTGTTTATATTAGAAATACTGCCTCAATATTTTGACTACAATTTTGTTGTTCTTATAGACTGTTTTTGATCAATTGGATAAAATGCACCGAGCGTTATCACAAGCTGAGAAGCGCAGCATTATCGCCAAGATATTAAAGAGGAGTGAGTTTATTGATGAAGACGAATATTTTTTTGTCGGAAAACTTTGTTTAAATAAAATAGCATTTAGCTTCTTTTAATTGATTTCTACGTTATCATAAAACTCTGTCAATTTATCACCATTTTGGAGTTTTGTCTATTATTGATCACTTGAGCGAGATGTGCTAACTTTTATTGCTTTAATTTTGTACAGTGCTTATCATACCGCTTTCGGTTGAATTGTAGCTGTTCGAACAAATGCACTAACGGATTTTGCAAGTTAAGATTAACAGGGAGGATAATTGTGTAAAGCTCTCGCATCTTTAAATACTATTATTGTAACTTTAATTGATTAACATCCTTAAAAAGTTCGATTTAGGTTTATATATAACAATCGGTTTGTGTCCTGTCGTGTTATGAAGTGATACAAAGAAATCCGTAACAAAGCTGTGTTGCTTATTTCACCTGGTCTTATTATATTCTATGTGTAGTCTACGTGCTGTATTGTGGTCTAAGTGACTTCGGTTCTGTGCGGTAAGGAAGGCCAATTTTAATAGTTCAATTCCATTACTTGAATAGGTGTCATCGTGATTAGGTAGACAAAACTGCTATATATCTACATTTAAAGCTGATACTTTACTGCCGCAGACCTTAACATGTGTAGCCGTACGTAGTCTGTAAAAGATTATTATGTCGACTACACAGAATGCATGCTGGAAAGTTTATTTTAGTGCTTTCCTTGTCGTAGATTATCTGTTGCGTAAGATTAGTGAGCTAAATTCGCCTGGATCAACTTATTTGCAGTCACAGTATTCAATCTACTTTAACAGCCGAAACTTGTCCTCCGTGGTTACCACGCTTCCTCACATTCCTTCACTACTCATTTCACTGCAACGTGGAACCAAATTCAAGGCTTTATATGATATAGGATAGTTACTTTCCGACAGGAAACAGTTCTAATTCGAGACAGTATCTGCAGAAAAAACAGATGTTTCTCGCTGATTTCGAATTATATGCATCCTTTAATTTCATTTTGTGATACTACTGTAAGTAGCATACCGTAGCATATTTAGTTTACTCCCCACGAATAGGCTTTACTGGTCGTTGCTTTGTACTACCAGTTTCGCGAAGATCCGATTGATTTCCATTTCCAAGTACGCATTGATCTGGTCTTCGTTTTGGCTGGGTGCGGATTCGTTACTTGCTTCCGAAGGCTTCAACATCGTTTACACTAACCACTGAAAATTAGGTGCGGTCTAATCTTCATTGACTGGCCACGTTTCGGAACCTAATTTCCGGTTCCACAATCAGGCCACTATACACAGCACAATACTCACAATAGCAGATTTAAATCACAGTATCTGCAGTAAAACCTAGATATTTCTGGCTGATATAGAATTACGTGTATGCTTGCTTTTAATTTCGTTAAGCTACTGGAAGTAATATAGCATTTTACAAGGAGATCAATCATGTCAATTGCTACTTTAAAATTTTTACTATTGTTTTTGTAATAAGTAAACAATGCACTTTCTGAACTTTCACGAGTATTTCAAATTTTTTTCTCTGAACGTTTATATACCGAATGAACGTTCTGCCGGCAATTTTTTTTCTGTGCAGTGAATTATATGTTTAATTCTATATTATTTGAATATTGAGTAAAGCTGTCACTCGATAGGAGACGTCTATATTTTCGTGAGTTAATAGGATTCGGATATCGGTAGAATATAAAATTGTGTATTGATATTTTATCTGACGAAATGTTGTGAAACCTATTTCTTATTTTCTTATCGGAATAGCATTTTTTTGCTGGCTGTGAAAATTAATTAATCTACTCAAAATTTGCGATTAGGGAAAAACGTGAATGAGAGTGCGTATCATGTCACAACGCTGATTCTCCTTGACCAATAGGTTGGATTAAAGTTGATTTAATGCAGACGTTAAGTTTAATATATAAACACCTGATCCATGTAGTGCATACATTTTTCAGTATAAACTAAGTTATGTATAGTGTTGTAAAAGAAAATTCATCCAGTAGACCGGTTTCGTCCTTATTGGGAGCTCAGCGTATTGGCCAGAATTTTCCCCGGATAGGGCTCGTAGCTGAATGCTTGAACCAGAGTTCGCGCCCTGTCCGCGGCATATTCTGGCCTGTACGTGATAAGCTAATTAATCATTAAATTGCAGTATATCTCGATCTACGTTATAAACATTTTCATACCATTATCTCTTTTGTGATTGGAATTATAATTTCTGACGCAAAACATCAATAGGATACTATTGCAGAGGCCTTAAAGGCTTCAAAGACATTTTTTGTGAAAAAGTCTATCATAATTTCTAACTTGGTTTCGATTGTTATCATATAGTGGATAAAAACTGGGAGAAATATCAGACTATCCAACTTCAATAAAATAACATGTACTTCGGACTTATTCGCATTTTCATTTCGAACAAAGTTACCAGTTGATATGTCGTTTATTCAAATGTAAATTATGCCTAGAAGAAAAACAAGGAAATCGGTGATTATAAACTCGAATGTTTTAATTTTATTTTTCAGTCTATTGTTTCTAATGAAACTTTAATATACATATTTTAATGTCAAACTAAAATATGCATTTTTCGCGCCATGAAGATTAGCGAATATCTGGGAACCATAAATGTCTCTACTCTGGTCTATTTGTTGTTTTGCGAAGGAAGCTGAAAGTTATTGTGCGTAAACGAGCGACATTTCTGGTTCGATTTCTGCAAGGAATTTTAATTAGCAGTCCTATTTTAATTACTTTTCTTGAAGTTGGTATATGCGTATATGTTTAACGTTAACAGATTTTGACAATACTTTATTAGGATATGGACTATTTTAGCCTTTTAATGCCGGCTTGTTGAATGATAATTTTGATTATAAGACTGTACCGGGCCCGCTAATAGTATGACTTGGCATTAGAATCGATCTTTGACAAGGTGTTGTTTTACGTGTTAATGCACTTGGCGTATTGATATATTCAATTTATGAAAAAATTACTTTATAAATAGTAATAACTGCGGTGATTTAGTGATATGTGCATATGTATTTACAGAGTGACCGAAGTTCTTTGGTGTAGATTTTTGAGCTTCAAAATAAAGTAATGAGAATGGAAAAAGATGAAGTTATAAGACTAACGTTTTTCGAAAATTTATTGGAATGGTTACTAAAAACGAGCCTAAGAATTTATAGACAACGTTTACTATGCAAGTTATATTTAGATTTCGGAAAATCAACGTTAATATTTTGAATTTTTTTATAAGTACGGCTTTTTCCTAAATGAAGTTAAACATACTTATGAAATATTTTTAATTCTTTTTCAGCAAATGAAATTCAAAAGTACATCGATCCCAAATTCATGGAAACGGACTTGTTATCAAACGAAGCAAAAATTAAAATTCTTTTAACTGGCAAGTCTTTTCAACTTGAAGCGTTCCGCTTAATCCTTTGCAATTGAATTGAACGCCTTTTTATGTATATACTTCATGCTTAAAATTGGTACTTGAGTTGCAATATTTGTTGTTTTAAGTTATTGTAAACAATTTTTATTTTAACAAATAAGCCAACATCTCCATGACATAGAAATTGGAAATCAACTTGGCAATATTTGTCGAGTTTCCGAGTTTTTTCATTCGAATTAATGGTTATCTATAGCTAGCGCTCAAAGAAATTCACGTTCCAGTGAATGGTTACAGCCGCACAAGTGGACGATCAACAGTCTCGTGACTGACTAATATGGTTCCGCATTACCATGAGGTACTTCGAAGGACAATATATATATATATATATATATATATATATATATATATATATATATATATATATATATATATAGGTATATCTAGCGAAAAACAGTGTTCAATGGCGAAACCTGGTAATTTTGCATTACTGGCATAACTTGTATCATAATTGAGAACCAGATCTCTCTTTATGGAACGATAATCTCCAAACGGACAAAATGTGTTGTCTTGATACGTGGGCTTAAAATTTCAAGCTTCCGATTTATTTGTATACCTGCGGTAGTCCCGAGCTCCGAAAATCGGTCGGTATCAACAATGTGGAACGCTATTCTCGAACAATCGTCAAAGTTATAACCATGGTACATGGCAAATCAGGAGGCCCCGATGATCCTCTACCGATTTTTTAAAAGCATAGTGTCGACGTAATCTGTATGGCTTTGACTAAGCTATTTCATATTATGCGAAAAGAGGAGAATGTGCCGGAGGCTTGAAGGGAATTGGCCATCATTCCAATTTTCAGGAAATGTGGTATTTTTTGCAATAGCCATCGTTGTAGGAACTAGACTACAGCCATATCTAGTTTACTTTCTTCGATTATCTCACGCAATCGAAGCATACCGCGTGAAGCAAAAACTGTATAAAATCATGTTAGATTCCAGTCAGGGATATGTTGTATAGATAATATTTTCCCCTAAAGGCAAATACTTGAATAATAACACACTCTCACAAACACATACATATATATATATATATATATATATATATATATATATATATATATGCATACATGCATACATGCATACATGCACACAAGCATACATGCATACATGCATACAAGCATACATGCATACCTGCATACATGCATACATGCATACATGCATACTTGAATACATGCATACATGCATACATGCGTACATGCGCTAATTAAGAGCAAAGTTTACGACCCTACAAGTTCTTAACGGCCATTCTTTGACGTCCTATCACAATTGAAACTTACCATTGAACGCCGATTGCGCTGATTTTGACACTGTTTGAGAAGGCCAATTTAACATTTTGCTCGCCAGATCCCTGAAGTAACTCCACTGGTTGGCTGGAACCGCAGGACAGTTAGGCCACATATCCCTTAGCCGGTTACTATTATTCGTGATTTCGCTCACCTGATCACAGCGCACTGTATACTTACTAACCGAGTGACAATTGAATGTGCGTAACTTTTTGGGGTTTAGCGACAAAAGTGGTTAAGTGGAGAGATCTTGTTAATTATATCTTATTGGCATCGTCTCCTCTGCATCCTACGATGCGACAGATCTAAGTCTCTATTTAGTGTATTTCTGTATTTTATTGTGATTAATGTTAAGCTCAATTTCATTCACTAGATTTTATACAAATTTGACGGAATGTATATTTTATGGGCTTTTAGATCAAAATTTTTGTCGTCCTGTGTGTTAGATCAATGCAACCTCAAACATGACCTAATGTTTTTTTTATAACCAACTGATAATTGAACTTCCTGCTTCTTCGCCAGATAGAAGTCATGTATATTGCTAGTTTATTGGTGTCTGTGATGACTGATGATGTGTATGTTTCAAATAATTGTTTTCATCACTCGCGACATCAGTCATTTCCATATAGATTGCCAAGCAATAATCAGCTGCTTTATAAAAATTTGCTTCCAAATTCATATTGATTGCTGTTAGTTAAAAAGCATCAGCAATTTCGATAATGAGCAGGAACTTAGACGTTGTCGACACAACATAAAATACTAGGCGTTCTGTTAGTTAAAAAGCATCAGCAATTTCGGAATGAGCAGGAACTTAGAAGTTGTCGACACAGCATAAAATACTAGGCGTTCTGTCTCCTATGAGGCAAACTTTGGTAGTGCCAGAAGCCATACGCTCGAACATTCATGTATTTTCTGCGGAGCCACTGAAGTACCAGCCAATATGTTTAGTATATGTTAAGAATGATGCTCTGGTACTAAGGTGTATGAGCCGCCAGTCGCATTACTCATTACTCTCTCTCTCTCTCTCGTGCAAGTGCTTTCTCGTAGAAAAGATGATGAAGGTTATTGTTGGGGAACACTAAGTATGCTATTTTAATTCATGGGAGAGATAAGCTCTTTGAAACCCCTTCGGTATGGCGAGCTAGAGCCCCGCGTATAGAAGATCGAATAGTTGTACCTGTTTGAGCGATGCGAAAAGACGGCGAATTCATCTTTTGTAAACAAGATAGTGATATTTATTTTTTTCGTCTTCTGTAATTCCTGTGTGGTATTGGAAAACAACTTTGTGTATCTTTTCAATTTTAAAATGCCATTAGAAAAGAAAACGATTGAAGAAACTGCGGAAGCGTTAGAGAAAATCAATGTCATGGACCATGTTTTGAATCATCCCGCATTCAGTGGTGAGTTAGCTTTCATAAATAAAAAAATGGTTTATCTGTTTTAAGTAATGCTTCAATGTTGATGTATATTGCGCTGTGCTGTCCTTCTAGGTTATAATCTCTCTATCATAGTTTATGATTTCATTTTTATGCATTTGTAATGTCTTGTATTAATTACTATTTATGTCACCGTGTCAAAATAAGTAATCGAAATTTTGATTGTTAAAATAGTGTTGAGGTTTCACTGAGGGTTATATATATATATATATATATATATATATATATATATATATATATATATATATATATATATATAATATTCCGGAAAACAGTTTCATATATAATTGAAACTTACATGTCGTGCGGGGTTTGTGTGCGCAGTGGATGAATTGCTAAACTCCGATGCAAATTTACCACGGTCGCGATAATCCTGGCAGGTACTTGATTTGTACTTAAAGAAGTAGAAATCTGCCTTTTTGACGAAATTTATATCCAATCGTATTACATGTTTAGTCTGCGTACATATATAATAAAATTCTGCCATAAAAATTTAATTCAACATATAAAAATTATTATGACAGGATTTTATGGAATAAGCATCATAAGATAACAAATTTAATTCATCAAATAGCCCGGTTTCGTCCGAATTGGACACTCATCAAGTAATTGCCAAGATTAGATTTGCTATGGAATCTTGCAACTGTGCCATTGTGTCATATATTTATGGCACACAGCGTGTAGAAGCAATGATTATGCTCAATTATTTTGTGTCTTCAAAATATTTTCGCGGCCTTTGACGGCAGGCAAAGGCCACTCAATTATTTTTAAGAAAGAAAACTGGAGTCCAGCCTCTGTTAGTCAAAACGCATATCTGGTAATTTCGCTCAATCCATTTTCGCAATGTTTCCATTTTATTATGCTCGCTTGTTTATAAATACTCTGCGTTTCGAAGTTGTGCCGAACTTTTCACGTAGTGTTCAGAATTTGCTGGGGAAATGGCTCGAACCTTGGAAAATTTTGGGTAGTACGCGAAGAATAGCGAATAAGGACGAACCTAGTCTACTCGATGAATTGCCTTTTCTACGTTATACAATGCTTAGTTTTTACTGACAAATGTAGGTATATAATGGGTCTGGCGTTTATATCAAGATCGCGACATTGATTTAAATTATTTTTATCACCGCCCGTGCAACCAATGTTCGTTTAGTTATATGTATAATTTGTTTCCGGTTAACTTGGAGGGAGAGAATTTTATATCGAACGGCTTTGCATTTCTGTTGTTTCATCCTTAAAGGTTTACGAAAATCCGTATGGTTTTTAGTTTAATTTTTATTAACAATGTGTACGATTAAATGAGCACTGTTTTCAAAAAATGTTATTTTTTTCTCATCAAAGTTTTTCTTCTCTATATTTCGGCATCTTCTTTAGGGTGTCTTATTCACGTGACCGCTCATCGTAGGCATTTAAAAAGAGTAATAAGACGTAAACTTGCGCTGAAATTTTTCCATTTCCACTTATTACTTGATTGCATAACTATTTTACTGAAATTTCATCATATAAACTGCCGACATGCATGTGCGCGTATGTGTGCTTGTGCTTCTCTAAGAAGAATTCAGTTGAATATAATTGAATTTGCACGTACGTTGATGTTAGTTAATTAATAGTGAGCTAAACCAGATTCTTTCTTTTCACTAGATAATCACTAATCACGTATGCGTTTGTGAGTTTATAACTATGATGTATTCAATTACATGTAATTGCTTGCATGTGTACGTTCGTCTAAGTGCAACTTCAGTTAATACGTGTCATTTCCACTTTGCACACGTTTTGACTACTTATTTTTTCCTAGTTGGTATGTTGTAACTTTTTTGATTAGGTAGGGTCAAGTATCAGAGATACACTGGTTGTAAATTCATGCAGAGAGAAGTTGTCCATAGCTAGCAATAATTATGTTAATGAAGTAAGAGAAATCAGGCAAAAGAATTATAGAAAATAATCTGCAAAAATAAGGATTATAGCAATATTGTGGAGAAGGTTTATTTGTAACATAAAGCGTCAATTATAAGTGTTGTATTAATTATTAAGAGACATTAATTAATTAGATAGAGTAGGATAACAAGAATCAAAAGTCGAAATATGAAAAATAGTTAATCAAATGTTGATTAATAGATTATAATTTTACTTTTATTTCTATTTTACACTCACAATTAGTTATCCTAAACCATTGTTCATAACCTTTTACTAGAACTTGTTTCCGGTGCTGAATCATGCAATCGACTTTTCCTGTCCTCCGCAGGTGCTCTTTTTTAAATTGAACTTTGTGATTTCTCCATCCTTGTTTTATTCATCAAGTCTTCTGTCAATTCTATTGATTCCATAATCAGTCTTGTCGATCTATTTCGACCTGATATCGATATGCGTCGCCAACTACCCCAGTTAAGTGTGTCCCGTTTCCAATGCTTTCGGTTCTACCTTCCCTTCCACTCATTTAAACACATTGTTTCATTCATATAAATATTTTTTTCAGTCCTCGCATGGAATTTGATACAATCCTGGTGTAACTAACGCTTATTTTGTTGTCATTTTAATTAGGAGGTTAAGTGGACAGCGTAAGGTATTTTTAGAAATCCCATCGTATATCATAAGCCGATGCTACTGATATAACTTTCTTGCTTGTTTTAGTGTCCACTTTTACTATGACCTTACGATCCTCCTTTTTCGATCCGGTTTAACATATTTAAACTCATGATTACATTAATTTATAATATTTCTCGTAGTCCTCCAAATTCATTGTTTCTAGTTTTTATATCTGTTAGCCCAAGGCTTCTGTGGCAATAGCCACCTTTAAGACAAATAATGAACAAAGAGTCTTATCTAGGACAGACATTATTTAAACAGAAATGCCTCGCAGAAGCGCCCGTATAAGAATAAAGCAGTCAGCCCAATGATAAAAGCTGACTTCGAGCGGAAGTGAACATAAATTAATTAATATTTGTAAATTTGTTTTATTAAATCGATGCTCGTTATGCGAGCAAAATTCTATTTATAATTGAGTAAAAATAAAGCATATGTCGTACATTTAAAATGACTTCTGATGGGTTAGAAGCGTTGATTCAAGGACTGACTTCTCAAATGAATAATTTAACTGCAGAATTAGGCATAATTAAGTCTCGCCTGGACTATACGCTGATAATAAACACATGACATCCGAGTGCATGCCCATCCAATATAGGTGGACATAACAATGGCGATCGCGCCGAAGAGAAATCAGGAGGACATATGCTGGCGTTTTCAGCCGAATCGACGAGTTATTTTAGACCGTCATCAGAGTTTAAGCCCATGCTGGCACCACTAGATGTGGAAAGGCCACAATTGTGGTTCAAAAATTTGAAGCATCAGTTCGAGCCCAAGAATTTACATTAGAAGCACCTATTGTGCATGTGGCTGTCCAGGAATTTGTGGACCGGACAGTAGCAGTCCAATTGGAATTGCCGGTTGACCTCACGTATGAAGAGTACAAAAGACGAGTGTTGGATCACTTCCGGGCCAGGCCTCATGAGGTGTTCTCAGAATTATACTGCTTCAAACCATTACTGGATTGGATGCCCATGGATACCATGGCACGTATCAAGCGTTGGTTCTCGAAGCTAGCTGAGTCTTTACCCGGGTTGCAACCGCATGAGACCATCATGTTTATGCTGTTGGATCCTACCAGATACGGTGCAATATCCAGCGCTCAGGGAGGCCTGGAAGAGAGACTTCAGGCTCTTCAAAGTTCGGCCATGATGACAAACAAAATGGCAGATGCAACTCCACGCATTGGTCCAGTTACGGCATCTTGCGGGAACGACATACCGTACTGGAATTCTTCGCGGCATAATAATCAATTCCGCGACAGAAGACAACAGCCAGTGGCCTGGAAGAAAAGTCAATATATAAGGACACCAGCTCCGACGAATACGGCATATAAGCGTATCGGGCGCGTCGATGGTGGCCTCGGGCGGGTGGGACACGAAGTTGTTAATAAATGAAAATGTCTATCATATGTCTTTTGCTGTTGCGAATACGCAAACGCCCTTATTGGGACTTGATTTCATTAGAAAATGGGTTAAGACGATAGACTGTCAAAATAAGCGTTTATGCATATCGAGGCCTGAAAGAATAAATTCAGTTAAGTCTATATGTACCCCTAAGATGCAGGAGGAAACCAGTTGTCTGCCTGGGTGGTGGCAGAATCTGCGAACACAATATAACATTATATTCCAACTGCCTGATTGCAGCGAACGTCCAGGGCCGACGGTCGACCAGTTTAATCTATGGCTAGAACTAAATGAAGGTTACGAACCACCAAAAGTATATGGTGCTCCTCCAAAGAAATTAGCAGCAGCGACTCGAGCAACCCAAGAAATGATAGAAGCCGGCGTTCTTGAACCGTCATCATCTGTTTTTCGTGCTCCGATGTTTTACGTTACGAAAAAGGATGCTTCGCTCCGACCGGCGGCTGATTTGAGGCAATTGAACTCATTAACTAAACCGGACCCGTATCCAATGCCTGCTCTAGGTGATTTGTTCTTACAGCTAGCGGGAGGAAAATGGTTTGCCGTGCTTGATCTTAAACAGGGATTTTGGCAAATAGGCGTGCGGCCCGAAGACCGATGGAAGTTAGCGGTACAAGTACCCCAAGGTCATTTCCAATTCACCCGGGTACCATTTGGCCTTAAAAACGCACCGAAAGTGTTCCAAAGAATGATGGACTCGTTCGTGTCTGACTTAACTTGTACAACAGCTTACGTAGACGATGTTATTATATGGGCCACTACTGAACACGAATTACGTGTTAGGCTGCAGAAGATGTTGGCCAAAGCTGTAGAATGGCGATTACATTTTAATCCAGAAAAGGTTCAGACTAGGTCGCGAAGATGCCGGTTCCTGGGGCACTTAGTCTCAGCGGAGGCTCGCATGCCGTTAGATTCGAATGTACAAGCTAGCAAGGATTAATCCGAGTGCCAACTATCTTGACTTTCCCGGTAGGTAATATGTCAATTGTTACAGACGCGTCAGATATTGGGATAGGAGCGGTGTTACAAGCTGACGGACGTCCTGCGCAATATATAAGTCGCACACTCACTAAGGCGGAACAGAACTATACCGTCACAGAGAAGGAATTACTTGCCGTACAATGGGCGCTACGGAAGTTTAGATATTTTGTCATCGGGGGACACGTGGACGTCTTTACCGACCACAAAGCGCTAGTGCATTGGAGATCACTATGTATTGAGAAGAAACGTGTACATCGAGCCATTGAAGAACTAGAAGAGTACGATATATCAATTCATCATAGAGCAGGAATCGAGAATGCGGCAGCCGATGCGCTCAGCAGAATTTCCGCTGTGCGGGTTTCGCTACTTTTAAAAGTCTGAAGAACAAGGAAAAGAAGCAGACGTGCCTAGGTTCGAGTCCTGTCCGCGGCAAATTCTGGCCAGTGCATGATGAGTTCCCAATAAGGACGAAACCGGTCTACTGGATGAATTGCCTTTTCTACACTATACAATTCTTAGTTTATACTGACATATGTAAGTAATTAATGGGTCAGGTTTTTATATCAAGACCGCAACCTTGATTATAATAAAGATGCCACGTGTCAGGAAATAGTCAATCAATTAAAAAACGGCACAGTGGTGTCCGCACCATATAAAACGTTGAGCCTACAGAACGGCCTGTTGGTGCGGAAAGAAGGACAAACAGTGCAATGGTTTGTGCCAGAATCTATAAGAACAGAATTAATGGCCTTTTGGCATGAAACGTTGGGACATCCCGGCGCTGGGCGGCTCATTGAGACATTGCAGTCACGATTGTATTGGCCTGGCATGTCCAAAGAAATTCGTAGCTATTGTCAACAGTGCACTACATGCCAACGTTGTAAACCACAAAAACGAGAAAAAGTCACTCCGATTGCTTTCAATGCCACTGCACGGAACGAGTTTCTGCATATCGACCTGGTAGGTCCACTGCCGGTAGCTCGCGGCGGCGTGTCCTATGTGTTTTCCATGGTCGATAAGTTTACCCGATGGGTCGAGTTTGTACCACTGAAGAAGATCACAACAGAAAAGATTATAACGTGCTTAGAAGAGCGATGGCTCAGTCGATTCGGTGCACCACAAGTTATTGTTACCGATCAAGGCGCACAGTTTGAGTCGAAAGAATTTAATCAGTGGTGCAAAGACCTTGACATAAAGCATTCCCGCACAGCCACTTATCACCCGCAAACCAATGCGACAGCTGAGCGCGCACATAGGACGATGAAAGAGGTACTGCGATGTTGGTGCCACGAGAGCCCGGGAACGTGGAGAGACAAATTACATTTGGTCGAGCGGGCCATGCGCTTTACAGTCTCAACAGCTACAGGATTCGCTCCAACGACCATGGTCTATGGAGGACACATAAGACTGCCAGGTGAACCTGTAATCCAAGGATCCCATGAGCGCTGCACCATAGCGGATATTCAGGAGCGACTAAAACAGTTAACTGAATATGTTGGCGCCACACAGCGACAAGGCTATGCAAGGCAACCGACACGCACTCGCCTAAAGGTCGGCGACTATGTCATGGTCGCGAAGGTCGAGCCCATGGCACTGCAGGCTGTCAATGATGGGCCGTATCGCGTGGAGAGGGTGGACTCAGAGCACAATACTGTTTTTGTTAGCCTGCCCGATGGACCACGAGCTGTTGCACTGGATCGTTTAAGCAGAGTGCCAAAGCCGATTCCTGAGGGGGGAAGATGTGGCAATGGCCACCTTTAAGACAAATAATGAACAAAGGGTCTTATCTAGGGCAGACATTATTTCAACAGAAATTCCTCGCAGAAGCGCCCGTATAAGAATGAAGCAGTCAGCCCAATGATAAAAGCAGACTTCGAGCCGAAGTGAACATAAATTAATTAATATTTGTAAATTTGTTTTATTAAATCGATGCTCGTTGTGCGAGCAAAATTCTATATATAATTGAGTAAAAATAAAGCATATGTGGTACATTTAAAATGGCTTCTGATGGGTTGGAAACGTTGATTCAGGACTGACTTCTCAAATGAATAATTTAACTGCAGAATTAGGCATAATTAAGTCTCGTCTGGACGATACGCTAATAATAAACACTGACGACATACATGTACGTGGACCATCCAACATAGTATCGTTGCTGTTGCGTGCGCTCTTTTCTCGCCTGGGTCTGTTTGTTTGGCGTTGGTTTTGTCTTTCCTCTTTCTCCCTCTGGTGGCCTTCCGCTTCCTGCGCTTCGGTCTTTTGTTTTTTCTCTCCCTGGTCGCGCTTGGATTTCCTGGCCGGCGTCCCCCTTCGGGCGGTGTTTTTCTGCAGAATTAGGCATAATTAAGTCTCGCCTGGACGATACGCTGATAATAAACACATCACATCCGAGTGTATGGCCCATCCAATATAGGTGAACACAACAGCTAATTGTCAATGATGTCAAGATACATATTTTCACTCATTGTGAAGGATTTGACTTGAAATTATGAAAGATACCCGATTAGGTATCCTTTGTATAAAAATATCTAATTTTTTATCCAATCTTATTTATTTGACACCCACGTACGGCTATTCATCCATTGACTCATTTTCAACTGTGAATTGGAGTTCACCAACTGGTTAGCTAAATTTAAAAAATTTAATCACATCTCTATCATACCCAGTGAAAAAGATATCCAGGAATCGTGCATACAATTCCGGTTTTGGTGGCGTTCTATCTAAAAGGTGCTCGTCTATGTAATGCATGAACTTAATTACTGTGGGGACCGACAATGGCTGTCCAATTGGGACTCCTATAATTTGTTTATTAAATAAGTTTCTAAATATAAAATAGATAGAAACCATACATATATTAATCATCGCTATAATATATCTAAGTTATATTTTACTTCATTTGATTATTAACGGGTAATCAACCAGGAAATGCCGAAATCATTCTAGTGATTTGGTAACTGGTTATTGTTGTGCATGACTACCAAAATCAACCTCGTCAACCTATCACCTACGTCTAGTCAATATTTATCTATAATTTCAACTAGATGATATGAATTCATCAATATACTACCTAGGATGCATGTATATTTCCTTATTCTATAACATTGAACTTTTGGCATTTTATATGTTGGAGAATGTTGAATGTTTACAGGAATTCTTAATGGGTGTACCGGTTGTGCAGTTTCGTTGAACCATACACTCTGGATGCAACTAACTCTTCGCATGAGGACGTTACCACATTTACTATAATCAAGGTTATGAACTTGATATAAGCACCACACCCATTAATTAATTACATATATCAGTTGAAACTCATCATGTACTGAGCAGAATTTGCCGCGGACAGGGCTCAAACCTGGACACGTCTGCTTGGGAATCTGATGCTCTAACCACTGAGTCACTCTGCCGCACTATTAGTACGATCTACTGGATGGATTGCCTTGTTCACACTATAAAACACGTCTAATATATTATTTCAATCTAATATAGCTTTAATCTAAGTCAGAGATATCCGCTTTTCTATTTAAGCATGGAGTTACCAGATGTTTGGTCCAATTCCTCATTTGTAATTATACTTTTATTAACAATTTAGATCGGGTCTTGATTTATTTCCATGTAAAGTTCTGTGGTATGTCGTCGTTCATACATGTTATTTGCACAATTCGTTAGATTCATCAGAACCGTCGCTCCTCCTTCATCTGCTTTCAAGCTTAAAACATTGATTGTTACTAATTCTTTCCTAAGACAATTGATTTTATAATTAGGCTTTTATTTTTTGTGTATTAATAACTACGTATGTTTCGAATTTAACTTTATTTTTATTTGAAAGTAATTTCGCTGTTTTAACGGCTTTATTCATTATTTCATTTCTTGGTGTTGTCTTGATCTGAATTGTCGTGTTCAAACTGCAATTAAGCATTTCCATTTGATTGCTATTAAGTTACATTTAACTAAGATTCATTGGTTGTAGTGTAACTAATTTTATCTTTTGATTGTCCGTAGACGCCTAAATTCTCCAACTTTCTTCTATATCAATTTCTGACGTTTAACTTTACTTTCTTGCTTGCCTTATTTGTGAAAGTCACAATATTACTATAATCCTTCTTTGTGCAGGTGATGCTCCATAATTTTTTTCCGGATCCCCCGTACTCTGTTAGCTTAACTAATCCTAACTTCTGACAGTTTATCTTGGCATGAACTTACAACTGGTGTATCCGTAATATTTGCCCCTCCCTAATTAGTGACGCACCCATAGGTTCGACACCAATTAGAGAAAAAGAAAAAGTATTCAAATGCTTGAAAATGGAAACGACACGTAATCACTGAAGTTGCACGTGCAAGCAATTACGTTTATTTGAAGACTTTGCAGTTATAATCGCACACACACACACATACGTGATCAGTGATTACCTAGTGAAACGACAGAAACTGGTTTAGTTCACTGTTAATTAACTTAGATCAACGTACGTGTGAATGCAACTGTATTTATTTGAATTCTTCTTAGTTATACATGCGCACGCATGCATGACGGCTGTATATCTGGTGAAACGTCAGTAATAGTTGTGAAACCAAACAAGAAGTTCAAATGACCAATTTGAACGAAATTTTACTTGTTTTATTACTTGTTTAAAGCGATCTTGTGAAAAAATTCAATCATACGAAGATGCCAATATATCGAGAAGGAAAACATTAATGAGGATAAAACAGCATTTGTTGAAAACACAACACGATTAATTATGAAATATTTTGTCGCAGGCGAAAATTCATTTGAACGTGTTCGGTTATTTGATAAGATTATTTAACAAACGTGCACACACACGAACAAACCTCGCTGAGCAACTATTGCATGCGTATAGATTTAAAAAAAATTGGACTGATAGAGTGAAGGGAGTAGATTATTACAATTACAATGTAGTGGGTATTATGTTGGATAAAATCATTTTTGATCTTGTCATTCCACCTGACACGAATTCTAGAAATTTTATATGATTACGCGCCCAATTCAGACGCTGAAACCGCACATGGATGTTAAGAATTGATTCTCTTCACAAAGACCACGATTATGATAAATTTCATTTGTTTGGGCTGGAGGATTTTTTAATTAAGTCTGTTGCATTGTTTTCTGGCAAATTTTTATTGAAATTGTGGAAAAATGATTTTAACCCCAGCACTAGCATTAATTATGCATAGCTTGGAAAGTTAAACTTTTTTATTTATCGGGGTCTACCATGGTTGTACTACCTTTATTAGTTACATTAGTAGTAGTAGTAATACACGTTAGTGATCATTCTTAATTGAACTATACATTTCGTGGTTTTTATGCCGATTTGTAGACTTTGAAGCTTATTGTGTCCACCATGCACTTAAATCAGGCGGTCACTAATTATGTATTAACCGCACATTTGTTTATAAATTCTGATTGTTGCCTGTCTGTGTGCGCACTTGTTTGAAGTTCAATGTTCAGAAATAAAGTCTGTCACGTTAATTGATGGAAAAAACGAGATAAATGAAAATGTATAAACCGCGACGGAAACAGGATCTGTCTATATATATATATATATATATATATATATATATATATATATATATATATATATATATATATATTCGATGAAAATTGTTTTAAACAAAAGTATACATAGATATTTACTTACATAAATTCTACCACTTCTATCAGCATTAAATCAAAATGATATACGTGTGCTTCGTTTCCGCATAAACACCACCCGTATGACTCAATGATTCATCAGGTAGATGTGCGCTGATCAGTTTTATGATCTAAACTACGGTCGTTTTATTTTGGCTGAACACGATACAGTCTTTTAACCAAATCACTTTATAGGTTTAATATTGAAAGAGACTTAGTAAGGTGTCATGCGTTTAAAAATTTTTTTTTTTGAAATCATGGTCTGCAATCTCATGCACCTATTGCGAATAGACGAATAAAAGTATGCCTGCATTTTCAGTAGTTGTCTATCCTTTGACTATTTCCAAAATTTTACGACGTCTTTTAATATAATAGCTCTGCCGCTTAAAGGAGTACTAATCTAGTTATTAATTTTATCAGCCGTAAATTACAGGAAAACTATTAATCAGAGAAACATAGAACTGCATGTAAGTATGGGCATGTTGCTAAAGTTTTTCTTGCCCGTCCTGTAGTGGAGATCAGAGACACTATTAACTGAGGTAATTGCAGACGCATAGCAATATGTAGTCGTTATGGGATGACGGGAATGATTAGAAAATCTATCGATATCAAATCTAGGGCTGATATTATGAATGAAACAGCTGTTGAAAAGTCATTAGGCTCGATTTGGAATAAAGCATTAACCAATGGCAGGAAAAGACGATTGCATGAATTAGAACATTGGATTAGGACTGACTTATCAGTGGAGTTATTATTCAATTAATGGCTAATCAATTATTGAGAATATAGTCTTTCTAAATTTCACCCATAACTATTCGTTTGATTTTAAAACTCTTAGTGATTTGAACGCTTATTAAAGGGCTTCTATCTTCTTTCCTTATATTGCTTATTCTTTCTTTAAATAATTTTCAAAATTTCTTGTCTAACCGTCACTTATTTTATTTCATATCTTAATTAAGCTTCTTATTTTATTGAATAGGATATTTTGCCTTTGCATCCACCCTACCTATTGAGATCACTCTGGTAATACAGCATTTAAAATGTTAAGAATAAATAATTAGTCTGACGCGTGCAAAGGGTAAATTAATGTCTATTGACTGCAGTTTCATTTAGATGTACGTATTAACTATATTTAACTGAATTATTTATAGTTATGTATACTCATAAACATGCATATGCGTGACTTGCGCCTATTTAATTATATGCCAAGAACTTATTAAACAAGTCTATGCTGAGTGCAACCTGAGTGGTTCGAATGACATTTTATCACTGACAGTGACATGTGGTTATGATGAGTGTTTCTGATTTATTGGTCTCTCCCCACCCGAAAATGTGAAGGTGACCTCAGTTAGGTCATTTCACATGAAGTGTATAAAACAAATAGTCTAACGCATGTAAGTTGTAAATTCATATTCAGCCACTTTGGTCTCACTTAGTTGGATGAACATAACAGTTATGGATATGCACACACACACACACACACACGTGACACGCAACTATCTAGTGAAAGGTCAGTCTGAAGTATAAATGATATGGCTAGAGGAAATATCGCGCTTGCTTCATTAGTTTGTTTTACAAATCTTATAATGATGAGTCAACTGAAGAAAGTGGCCGACAACGGCCACCGAAATATATTAACGAAAAGAAAACACCTGGTATCCGTACTGCGTTAGTCAAAACGCAGATCACGTACTTTCTACTAATCCAATTTCTCAATTTTTAATTCTTTCAAAATTTTATCAGTTGCAATCACTCATGTACATAAATAACAATTTGAAACACCGTTAGAATAGACGCGTATAATGCAATCTAAGGTTCGCATGACTGCCTGAGGACCTGTTGTTCATGAGGACGGTAATATCCGGAACTATTAACCAACATCAAATTACGTTAAACGAACATTGGTTACGCGAGCGGTGATAACAATTACTATAATCAAGGTTGCTATCTTGATATAAACACCAGACACATTAAGTACATACATTTGTCAGTATAAACTAAGTATTGTATAGTGTAGAAAAGACAATTCATCCAGTAGACTGGTTTCGTCCTTATTGGGATTTCATCACGTACTGGCCAGAAATTGCCGCGAATGGGGCTCGAACCTGGGCACGTCTGCTTCGAAATCTGGTTCTCTAAAAACACCGAGCCACCCTGCTGCACACTACAAAATTTTCAGTTATATACTAACTGCTGTAACTTGGTTAGTCTATTTTTCCTTGAGGTGGAGCTCATAAGGCATCCATTTACACTCAGAGTCCCAAGTAACCATCCACAATCTGTTATTATTGAACAGACACCACACTACTTAGGGAAGTGATATTGAAATGAACATTTATATAATTAAACAATCATTCTGCGAATACCACAATCCTCCGGAATTGCTTCGGTGATCTGGCGAGCATGATCTGTAAGCAGTCCTCTTGAACACTGAACAATGTGAGCCTTGTCAGGTAGCACTGACCGAATCATAAATTTCGTTCCTGATTGGTGCCTGCTGATACTCAGCTGATAGTGGCCATAAAAAATCAAACGAATGAATTTTCTGTATAAACTATTCACTCAGTATATCTATAGTCTCAGTTGCATATAGAAGAACTGACAGTATTTTGGATTGAAAAACGTTATATAAATATAAAGGAGTAGCTCTACAGTGATATGTATAATAGGTCAAAAACAGTTTCAGCAAAGCTAATACATCATAAATCTCGTAAAAGACTATCTATTAGTTTTTACTAAGGTGTTTAGGTAGGCGAATTCATCGAAGACTGGTTCTTGTGTTCTGTCCAAGATTATTTTGAACAACTGATTAAAATCGGCCGTAATAACATTTCGAGTGACTTAGCTTTAGACTACCCCAAAAATACACTTTTTAAGCACAGTTAATGACGGATTTGGGCTAGTATATTTTATCACTTAACAAAATAATATTGCCTGCGTATTCGAGATCAGCAACCCCGCCATCATCCCTATTGGCAGCGAACGATACACCGGAGTCGTAATTGAATACGCTTTGAACATTGACGCCTCCTTGTCGAATGCTGGAGCCAAGCCTAAAATTTCAGAACGCCCGTTAATTCGAACATTAGTCGACGTGACAAGATTTAAGTAAACGAAAATTTTTGGCTGCGACACTTTCATTAATCTTTTCTCACTATAATATCCTGCGGGTCCTCTTCTATCTCCGTTCTTTGTATCTTACTTTTATTAAAAGGTAGGCTGTGGAGTCCCATGTTTTTAAACATCCTCGTGAGACAGAAATTCATTGCTTATCCATTAGCATTAAACGCGTTTATGTGAATCTCGTAGGAAGTTAGAATTATCTCATCGTTTCAAACTGTGCTGTTTCGATTATGTGGCGGATCGGGGGGCTTTGAAAGTCTTGAAGAGCTGCACTTCAAAGCTTAAGGCGTTCGTACTGTTTTGATAGAATGATTAATGAGAATGTTTAGGATCTGTGCTTGCAATTAAAAGAAACTATGACATTTTGATGCTGCTTCCAACACATTAGAAAATTTCGCCAAGTTTTTGTCCTCATCCACGACATGGTTGTGTGTGGGCACTGAGGGAACACAATGCCGCCCGCTTCTAGTTGGAATTGTTTTTTTTTGGATGCTTCATACTCTTAGATAGTCTGCAAGCAAAGGCTGATGAGAGCTATCTGCCCTGATAACAATGGCCGAAATTTACTTATGCAGCCGAAACTTGCTCATCACGTCTGGCACTCTTGCTCACACTGCGTAACTATCCATTGAACTTTAAGTACTATTGCTTAATTGAACCAAGCTCGAGGCTTCGCATGAAGCTTGATGATGACTATCCCATTAGACCCGGAACGTTAAGAGAGCCTGGTGCTATTGCCACAGTTACTTTAGTTCAGGTTATATCTATCTTAGTTCTGTTATCCACGAAATCTTGTTCTAGCCTGACGTTGTAATAATCAGTAATCAATGTGTTATTACAACACCATTCGTTTTAGCAGACAGATTACTCGACCCTTGTTGTGCTCAATGTGTTTGCATCCACTGTCTTCGATTTTACTCCGTATATTTTGGCTTCAGGTTTCGGAAGCCTTTTTCAACGAGAAGTACATCCCACAAACAATTTGACAATCATTAAGTCAAGTGGTAAATTTAGTTTAAACTGTTTCATTTATATTTATTGCTAGATATCTTAAGCTTAACTGCAATTTTACACGGCAATTGTGTGTTATATAGGCAATACAATTTAACAATAATTGTTTGCGTGGGTGGTGGTAACAATTCTCTAAATCAAGTTTGCGAGCTTGAAGTAAACACCAATCCCATTGCATTTAACCAGTCGTCGAACAACAAAACGCGTCAGCGCGTTGCGGCTGGCGGTAGTTTTGTTATGTTGTTCGACGACTGGTTAAATGCAATGGGATTGGTGTTTACTTCAAGCTCGCAAACTTGATTTAGAGAATTGATTTAGAGAAGTGTGTGTTATGTATGTGTTTGCCTGTGTACTCTCATCGAAATGAAATAGCTGTGATGTTATAGCACCTACTGACGATTCACTAGATAAACGTACGCCATACCTTTGTGTATGTGCTCTCGTTTGTTTTGAATTGCGAAGTAATCAGTTACAGCACGTGTGCACTCAACCAATTGAAATTATAGTTAGCTAACAGCATATAGCGATTCGCTAGATAAGCGTGCGTCACGCCAGTGTGTGTATATGTTTATTTAGAACTGAAAAGTAATCAGTTACGTATAGTTAACTGCACACGTATCACTCATCGAAGTGAAACTTAATTGATAGATTTCAATTCCTCGTTGCACACGTCAGATCTATTTTTACACTTCCTTTTCTAAATGAAGTATTTAGGAGTGGCATCCTGTTAATGGTTACTTTGTACACGTTCACAGCAGTCAGTACGAGATTGTCTACGCGGAATCTAGCGTTGGCCACACAATCGTTTGTATCACTTCAGTTAAGTAAGGTATTTTCGCAACACTGAATAGCAGATAACCAACGTTATAACTTGGTGGGTCACTCTAGCTTTAAGGACGAGAAAGAGCTCATTTTCCCACGTGCCAGGACCAAATGAGGCATTCTCGGCAGTGATAAGGCATGTTTGGTTTACCCGATAAAGAAGAGTATGCATAACATGTCTGTGTGGTTCGCCAAGTATGAAAGATTAATTGGCTCTAGAATCAAAAGTACTGACGTTCAAATAACCAAACGACAGAACATTCTTGGGCTTAAATGAAATACGTGAACCAGCAATTGAAGCTACTAGTCCATCGCGCAGTTAGTAGGTTGTCCTGGAGTCCGTGTATATGAGCTAATTTAACAGTGTCTATTTGTGGAACTGACAGTTCCATGGGACAAAGATCGTCTACCATTTGGAGGTTTAAATCAGAGCAGTCTGTTCACCATTATACGAGTTCGCAGCGATATTGCACCTTTCCAGTTTCACATTATTAGCATTCCATCATTGAGTCCCGTTTCAAATTCAGTAACACCTTGTTATAATAAATTCATGACTTTTCTTAGATTTACGAGGAACGAGACCCGGATCTGTGTTCTTTTGATTCCGAAGTGTTCAAACTTTAGCCGTTCCTGATTTTCCAGGTTCAGTTTTAAAGCAACAACATTTGTTCAATAAATATATGTATGGATTTATAATTACAGTCATACTTATATGCATACATGCGAGCAAACATGCATGCGCACGTGAATAGTTCTACAAATGAATAAATACAAAAATGTATACATACGTACGATTTTACATATATGCAAGCATATCTAAACACATTTTCAGACATACACGCATGAATAAATACATTGTTATAAATAAAAACCAATTCGTTGTGTTTTGTATTCCGTTTTCTTTCTCCATCTCTCTCTCACTTTCTCGCAGATTATCTGTTAGAATCTATCCTTGGTATCTGGTCTTGAGATGCCAGTAAGTGCCTTCGTTGTTTCATTTGACAGCAGTAGCAGGTTTGCCACATTCACTCCAGTAGCTAAATTTGTTTATCAGCGATTATTGGAGACGCGTACCATTGGTGTTGACAGTTTCTGGAAATCTCCCTCGGTTTTAGTCACCGACAGCATTTGGTTTTCGATAGGAATAATGATTTTTTTCTTTACTTTAACATCTTTTTATTTTCTACATGTAAAACATGCCCGATTTTTTGCTTTATTTTGGATTTAAGCACATTTGTATAGATTTAGTTGATCTTTGTCTGCTGATATAGCACTACACAATGTTTAGTTGCAAAAGTAATCGATTTATCGCTTTATTTATTTAGACTCTGCATAAGCTATTGCACTTCATAATAAAACTGGGCAATCACATTCAAGTTATATAATCGGTAAAAGAGGAGTGAACTATTGAATGTAAAAATAAACTTCCAAAAAATATCCGATGTACTTTTTGTATTGAAATAGTTCATATTTTGGTCCACCAATTCACCTGAATTAATTTAACCGTAGGTTTATATGATTAACATATTAAAATGGTATTTTCAAATAGATTTGATACAAAAATATCCTGTTATTGTTTATCTATCATTGGATGATATAGCTTAACCATTCTTGAAGACTTCTAAACATCAAAAGAAACGTTTTAAACATTTATTTAAACCGAGTGTAATGAGGTACGCATTCTACTAACACTGTCAGGTACGATCGGTGTCTTACGAAGAAAATTTATTAAAACTATTTTAGTCTTTAAACAATGATTACAAGATTTATTGAGTAGGAACTTTTTTGTATGAATGCATCTTTTAGGATATTCCTTCGGAATGATGTAAAATTCACAGGAAATTCGTTACTAAATTTAAGGAGTGTTTATTTTTATTTCTTAGTTTTTGGTAAAATAGCTGTTATTTATTTAGACGTATTACACCGACTATTTTTTACCGATATGGTCATTATTTATCTAATATAGCATATAATGTTCCGAATCCTATGTAATTTGTACATTTCTTATTGCTGTTTCACGTATTATACGTATGAACAATAGTCACTAAAACGATAGGTCAGTTTCATGTACAATTATACTTGTATTCGCAACGTGTATGATAAGGCTTTTTGTGTGGATTTCTGCTGCTGTGTTTAAAAACCTTGAGTCAATTGCCTCAGCGCGTAAATTATTTGATGCACCGATTCTGTGAATGGTAAATTTATGGAAGTGAGCTTCTATTCTATTTGTTATTTATGTTGCTCCATTAAAAAAGGATTGTTTTTTTGAACAAAGATTTGCAGAATATGCGTAAGAAACTAGCCGACCTGTCGGAGAAGCATACACAACAGGTCGAAATAAGCACAGAACTGCTGAACGAAACGAATGACCTGATAAACAACTATTGCAACATGGTAAGATTTTTAAAATCTCATTGCATTCTTTCTTGAACTTACTATGAACCATTATAATTGTGTGCACGTCTGCGAGCATGATTCTCTGTTACAAAGTGTGCGATTAATTTGCATAAATTGACTTAGGACCTTTTCCAATAATGGGAGGACTATAGATGCCCCATTTTAAACCTGTGCAAGATGAGCTAACTGTAAATTTGACTGGATAAGGAACACGTTTGACATATGATGCACACAAATTAGTGCTTTGTAGTGACCAAGCAAGAAGGCGTCGCTGGTCCCTCGTAGTGCTGAAATAACCGGACTATGCAAGAGAATATTGAATTTGAAATAAAGAGCAGTTCCTTTGATGTTTAATTGGCGCTTATTTCTAGTTAGAGAATGGTACCTGTATGTTCACGATGCGTCCTATTGATACCATCAATCGTAGAGGCCAAGCGCTTGCGTGAACCCTTTATTCCATCAAATATGTGGACAGTCTGCTAAATACGAATTATTATAACCTAAGCAAATTGGCTGCATAATTCCTCGGTCGAAAATGTCATTAAATGTAGCTGGAAGTTTGCCCCAATCAATGCAGTCGGCATGTCATTATATGGCTCGATAGCGTCGTCACGTACAACAGAAGACGAATGTAAGTATTCCGCTCTTAAACTCGTCTCTTTATTAATGCATACTGGCGATCAACTGGCAATTGCTGAAGCCCAACCGAGCGAATACATGGTTTTGCGAAGCTGTCCAGGCACTACCAACTAGTCGTTCATTTTCCATACGTTCTGTACTTGGTTACGAAACGGCGTTTATGTATGTTAGGCTTGTTTGGCAAGAAGTTTTATATTGATGTCAAATGATAATGTTAATTACCGAGAGTGCCTTTATTTATTGAATAAATTCAACCGACATTGTAAGTTACACACCGAATATTCAGAGGATGTAAGTCATCAGAGACAACTTAGTTTTTCTGGTTTTGGTATAACTCCAAAGGAAAAACACTTGTGACGGTACCACAAACAGATCTCTTTTCAGTGAAATCCATGACACTCATTTCTTTAAATCAAGTTTGCGAACTTGGAGTAAACACCAATCCCATTGTATTTAACCAGTCGTCGAACAACATAACAAAACTACCGCCAGAGAGCCGCATATCTCAATTTGATTTCCATATATATTCAATGCGGTTTGATCCTCGATAGTCAGTTTGCCGTCGTACTCTGATGATGATCAAGGAAGGTCGAAACGCGTCAGTGCGTTGCAGCTGGCGGTAGTTTTGTTATGTTGTTCGACGACTGGTTAAATACAATGGGATTGGTGTTTACTTCAAGCTCGCAAACTTGATTTAAAGAATTGTTACCACCACCAGCGCAAACAATTATTGTCAAATTGTATTGCCTATATATGTATATATATATATATTATTTCAGCCATTTTTATACATTTATAATTGGAAATGAGAAATAAATCAGCTGTGGGAGCATAAATTTAATATAAAGCATGTATATACAACCCAATTACGCAAAATGTTTTGTGCTGTATGTACCTGTTTTATAATAAATTTATGCGTCTACACATGATAAAGTTTTTAGCTAAAATTTCAAATAGCTCTAATATTGATTCCTTACTGCGTCCACCAGCGCGTAGTGTAATAGTGTCACCCTATATGTTGGTATTTGTGGTGTGGATAATTGAAAACAAGATACTGTAGATGAGCTTGAAAATGTGGTTTGTTTGGATGGCATGTTTTTATGCTACTCCAAGCCAGGGGCAGTACTGTTGTGCACTTATCTAAAAGTAAAAAGACTGATAACTTAAAATCTTTAATCATGCGCTACTTGTACTTTACGGTGGTTGGGGATGGCTTGAACGCCAGACTAGAAAGCGCGGGAAACGAAGCTGTAGAAAAATGAACTCTAACTGGAATTAGCTGTGACAACGGCTTCAGGTTCCCCAAGGTTGCTTTATTCTTAACCTAGTCCTTGTGAACTCAATTTTCTAGTACCAAACGCGAATCTTGTCATAAGACAGTGATGTAACCAATTTAAATGGAAGTGACATCTTCTTACGCAGATCGACAAAGTTCAGGTAAGAAGAAAATGGTTGTCTTCTGTCCAGGACGCGTGAGCTGACCATAGGTGCACTTCTGGTTTAACCAGGCTTCTGGTTTCATAATTCTATTGAAATTCCGTTTCATGCAGCTTCATGCGAATAGGTTTGCATTGAAACAGAATATGAATTTGCAAGACGTTCGAGGGGCGTCTATGTTCTTGCTGGGCTGCCTGTGACTAAATCCGATAGCGTATCAAAAAGAATCTAGAACGCTATGAAGATAAGCTTTAAGGCAGCCTCGCCTTGTCTTTCGAAGTTAAATCTTGAAGACTTGTATACTACCTCTAATAACAACAAAGATATTCAAAACGCACAATCTAGTGCACAACTAAGGGAAGATCGCATCCTGTGTTGAAAGCTTCACAAGGTGTTTTCCGTTAGCCACGCGGTGAATAAAAATTATCCCTGGCTCAAGACTTCTAATGAATTTTCAGCGGAATCGAAGAGTAAAACCTCTTAGAAATATTCACGTATTATCGGCTGTCACTCTAGTGAATGAATACGAGACCCTTCTTTTTCTGAAGCGCAGCCTATCAACACTTCCGAAATCTCCTTGATTCACTTCTTATGGCGAATTGCGTGGTTGGCGATGAAGTGACCTCTCGACCTAGTTACGCGATAAAAATTAAAATATTTACTTTTGATGAAGCGCCAGAAACCTACAGTTCTGTTAGGGACGGAAAGGCTGCTGAAAAAATAACCTCCCTTTTAAATTTTTGAAATTCGAGGAATTGAACGCCCAGAATAATTTATGCAAACTTAACAACATAATCATGGGGGATAAATCTGGTCATAATGAGTTGGAGGATGCAGTTGTGGCGCTTAACCAACAAAAGGTGACACCAACCCCTTCCAACTAATGTGATATAGATGTGCTTTCTGCTACATCAAAGGTAGTCACTGCTATTATCGTCGAATGGATTTTTGATGTGCGAGCGAAGCTAACTAGGACTTCCTAAGCGGGACTTTGACCATGAATGGTATACGTACCAAAAATATTTGAAATCCGATGCATTCTCGCTTGGTTCCTCCGGTATCAGCGGTCAAATATTATTGAATCTATAGAGTACTCAGCCACCTTCGATTCCATGTGTTTCCAATATGCTTCGGTAAACTATGCTTAATGACGGTGTTTTAGAAAATATGTGTTGATTGTCTGCGACATGTTAAAATGGCTCAGACTTTTCAATTAGAATTATTATGAATCGTTATAATTTTTAACGTTATGCTCTGGCGTTCTAAATGTATTTGTAATCGCTTTCAATTTGTTCAGTTATGTTGTCGTTCCAGTCTGTGCTAAAATCGCTGCAAAGCTCCCTGGACTGGAGCTAGGTTGTTGCCAGCCTCATGACGTGGGGGTATACTAGCGCAGCTTTTCAGACGACAGAAATGAAAGTGAACTCTTAGATAGTCATCTATTGCGCTCAGAAGTGTCCATTCAGTACAATACGAAGCTAAATGCATGAAGACCGGTCATTATGGCCATATTTAAACATCTCTACACTGTCATTTATCAACAGTTCCTTTTACCTAGGATCTCTGTAGAAAACAGACGGATCGGTTTCTTCCGAGATTTTCACATATATATATATATATATATATATATATATTAGCGTTGTTGTAGCTGCCTTTGGCAATTTATGTAAACCAATCTGTGATCGCTCATCTTTGTCGATAAGCACCAAGTCGGAATTCTTTACGTCAAATATATTTTTTGTTTTCTATGATGCGAGATTTGTAAAGTGACCGATTATAGATTTCAGCATTTGGACAGTTTTGTGCATCGATGTGTTCGATCGGTTTGGTTTGTTATTGCCAACTGAACATCAGAAGGCCTTACTCAGGATAAACGTTTGCGAGCCCACCAGTTCTATTCGGCTGCTCAATGGTGTACTAACAACGCCATGGGATATCTGAATCGGGACAAAATCTGTGGGCAGCTTTGCGGCATATAGGCTACAGTGGAGACGCCTAAATAACTCTGCCTTTTTGACATAGGCTGTTCTATAACCCTCCTTGCGGGAGATCTTCACCTCCTTTTGTGTGTCTATAACTTTAAGAGTTTGTGCATGGAATCACAGTAACTGGCATGTAGAATTTCATAATCATTACAGATCAATGCCGGGGTCAGACTCAATCTTATCTTAAACTAGAAATCGGGATCTAGAGTTCCTTTAAAGTCGGCATGTAACGATGAATTGAACGGTGTTGCGGCAGTGAGACTCTGTATTTCATACTGCTTTTATGCGGTTTACGATGAAGATTTTGTACAAAAATGTCCATTGTGTACACAATTGTTTTGATCGGATATATAAGCAAACTGGTAGAAAATTAACAATCACATTCTCACTCAGGTTACTGGCTGCTCAATTGATTTTTCGAAACTATTTCTAGTGTTTTTTATTTTAATTATCACATTTAATATTTGAAATTTTAAATAGATATCTTCTTACTTCCATAAAGGATATCCGTATTGGAAATTTAAATAGGTCGACATCAAAGCTTTCTTTATTTATTAATAAGTCAGGCATTGATCTCTTTATAGGAAAAATTATTTTTATGTTTGTGGTTCATTACAATGAGAGAAACTACTGTTACTTTAACTTTATAAATTATTAACAAGTTTCACAATAACGTAAACACATTACTTTGGATGCCAGAGACTATGCACCAACCGTGAAATAGAAAGTAACGATATTAAGTTTTGGCATTTATTTAATGCTCATCGTGATAAGAAATGCCCTATTTTAATTTAGATAATATGAGTGTTCAATTTACAAATAGAATGTTGCTTTATTTTGTGTCGATATGATTTTAAAAGTAATGGAGCTCAAGAAATGTATTCTTCTATCATTAGCAGCATTACATTAGCATATACTAACGATTCTCTGTCACGTAACTATGAACTGTTATGCATAGCAGTGCTGATCGTTGGTGATAGTAAGCCATTATTGATTGCGTGGGTGTTGATAACAATTCGTCAAATGAAGCTCTAAAACTTGATTTCAAGAAAGATGAATAATACCGTTTTCTCTAAAACACTAGTTGCCCAACAGAAACATAATGTTTAATCCACGATGTAGATTTCGGCATTTTTCATTGAAAATTAACCTCAGCAAAACATCAGCAGTTATTAAGCAGTAATCCGTTTTTCCAGTAATAATACTTCCATAACCAATTCTGAATTAGTAACAGAATCACAAATTTTCCATATGTAAAAGAAAAGAGGCGAAATTGTATCCTAAAAATAAGGAGTTCACGCTTTACCAAGCGTTCAAGCTTCACTTTCTATAATGACTGAGCGTTAGTCGATTGAACTTTATTTGCCTATCGTTGATTATATTACTTTATGGTGGTAAGAACTACAAAATATCATATTTTAATATAAATGCTAACACTTCTTCTTTATTATTTTGTAGATGCTTACTACTTCGCAGTTGTTTATTTCTCTAAATCAGACTTTAAAACCTGAAATTGAAGAATGACAGTGTTAAACCTCAAAGAGCTGTGATATTTGAAAAGATTTCACTTTATTTAACAATATTTACTTTTATTTTATGAGCAATCAAAATTTTAAAATATAATTGGTTTTATATTAAAATTGATGCTTCTACTTTTTTGCTGAGATCGAAATATTACCTAGTATTGTCATTGATGTGAAATGTATAAGAATGTTTACCTAGCTTGAATCTAACTTATTAAAACTATTATATGAAGCTAATAACTTTTCTGTTTTGCTATCTTTTAATATTAGCTTTGACTTTGTGTTGTGTCTTTGTCATATATAAATCAGTCCGCTGTTTTAAGGTAAAATTCATCAGTTAATAATCTGTTTTTGAAGTTAAGCTGTTCAAGATTAACAATTATGTAATAAGAAGATTTCTTATTTTATATTTTTTTCGCCTTTTCTATTTCAATCGCTGTGTATAATATGCTTAATTCTTCGTGAGCAGACATTATTACGAGCAATTCTTTAAATCAAGTTTGCGAGCTTGACGTAAACACCAATCCCATTGTATTTAACCAGTCGTCGAACAACATAACAAAACTACCGCGAGCCGCAACGCACTGTCGCGTTTCGACCTTCCTTGATCATCATCAGAGTACTACGGCAAACTGACTATCGAGGATCAAACCGCATTGAATATATATGGAAATCAAATTGAGATATGCGGCTCTCACCTCTAGCAGTCTCGCATAAATTGAACTTGACTAGAAATGTCGGCTGCACAATTTCCAGTCAAGTTCAATGTATGCGAGACTGCTAGAGGTGAGAGCCGCATATCTCAATTTGATTTCCATATATATTCAATGCGGTTTGATCCTCGATAGTCAGTTTGCCGTCGTACTCTGATGATGATCAAGGAAGGTCGAAACGAGTCAGTGCGTTGCGGCTGGCGGTAGTTTTGTTATGTTGTTCGACGACTGGTTAAATACAATGGGATTGGTGTTTACGTCAAGCTCGCAAACTTGATTTAAAGAATTGTTACCACCACCCGCGCAAACAATTATTGTTAAATTATTACGAGCAACACTGAGCTATTGCAGATACAATGATGTGCGTCTAGTGATAGCTGACCTGTTGAAATAAAACCGATAAAACACAAAACAGAGGGTAACAGACGTAACGCAGAAAAGTAAAGAACTGAAAGAACAATTAAGATTCAAATACCAGAATGCAACACCTGACGGAGAAGATTAAAGCAGTAATATCCAATGAAATAGGAAACTTTAAACCGATTGGCAAACCAATAGTAGGGGATCACGAGAATTGATTCGTATAGGCTAGAACACTGATGGCATATTGTGTTTTATGACGGTACTTCTTCTCTGGCAGTAGAAGAATAGTGTTGATTGTCGTCTCTCTCCATAATTTCGCAAGGAGCTAGTACACACAGTAGTGATCGTCAGCATCGAGACCAACTGAAGCATCATAATTGATGCTTCCACGAGAGGACCGGCTGATGTCTTAATTATTGCACAACTAGGTATGACTTTGGCCGTATTACTAAAAATAAACTCTCGCTGATCGAATTGTTCTGAAATACTTTTAAATATTTTAGAAAAAAATGTGTATGACAATGAAGATATATAATTAAGAAAATTTTGAACAATTTGTTCACATGTTACAAATGATAAAGTAGGTGGTGTATATTTGAAATACACCATAAGTTAAGCATCTGTGAAATTGTCGGATGAATAAATGTTTGTTATATTTTTAATTAGCTAAACGATTCACAACATAAAATTTGGAAATGAATTTTAATGTGCGATTAAATAGATTGCGGAACTAGTCGCTGAATTCAAACATTAGCATTTTAGTGATCATACGACATAGATGAACCAGCGTAAACTTGCGGTACTAACGCACTTCCATCTTCATATTGCAAAATCTACAGCTATTATTCAAACAGCAATTAATGTACTATCAAACGATAAGCTCTCTCTTTCGTTTCTGCTCTCTCTCTCTCTATATATATATATATATATATATAGAGAGAGAGAGAGAGAGAGAAAAGTAATTACGTAGGTGAAGATGAAACCTTATGCTTGTATCGTAGCGTTACAAAAATTAGTCTAAATAAATTAAAACATTAGCTTGGCTTTGCAATTGCTGAAACAGTAGAAATATAATGGGATTTCTAGATGGCACATTTTTGTGCAGTTATGCTGCAGCTTTCCTGTTATGCCTAGTGCATTTTATTTAACAATTTTATTAAAGGCAATTTTCAAATAGATCTGATATCGAGCTCCAGAGTCGTTAATATAGACCTAATATCGAATACGCATTGTAGAAAAAAATATTGCGTCCTGTATTAATATTAGATATTTAAAGTGACTTCCAGTATGAAACTGAGATAATGCTCTCAAAGTAATAATTAATAACCGTGCATTGCTCAAGAAACCTTTCCAGTCGTAACATTATTTCATCTAATTTTTTGTGCCAAAACAATTATCTACACGTAAAATAAGTGCAAAGTACATGTCTCCGTCTGCCACGTAAATCGTAACGAATTGTTTTAGCCTCTTCCCGTTTGTCAAACAAGAGGTTTAGCGGAACATGCGCCAAGCGTGAGACATGTTGCTGAAATTACAGTTAAATACTGTTTGTTGCGGAAGAACTAATAATATATGCAAGTATGTATTAGGTGTTGCGAACCTAGTAACAAATTAGTTCAGTTGTGACCAGAAGGATAAACCAAAGGCAGCATGAACGGAAAGTATAATCTCATGCACATTCGTTTCGTGCTTACTGGCGACTCATCAGTAGGAGCCGGTATTACGCCATTTAACCACTATATATTTGGTAGAAGAATGTGGAATAATAGGACGGTACAATCTCCTAGACGAATGTGTAAACCTGTAATAGTGAAGCTAACATCATCTAAAGTCAACTGAACTAATTTGTTACTACGTTCGCAAACCTAATACATACTTGCATATATATTAGATCTTCGCAACAAACAGAATTTAACTGTAATATATTGAATTGAATGATGTCATGCTTACCGCGAAATGTGATAACTGATATCGATCAAGGCCAGAGTGTATGGTTTAACTGGAGTAACAGGTGTTCGGAAATTGTTGTAATTCTCAATTTGGGTGAACTTTAGCATAAATTTATATCCATCAGGTTGGTATCATGTACCGACTCGGAAACCATAGTGTTAGTATCCGGTACTCATCGATTTCAATAAAGGTATCAGTTACAAACACAATAGCCATAGTGTTAGTATCCTTTACAGACTCGGTATATATATTATATAGTGTGAGTTAGCATTGAAGTCGCATTGTCGTTGACTTTAGATTATGTTAGCTTCACTATTACGGGTTTTCACATTCGTCTGGAGAATGTTCCGATCCCATTCATCCCACATTCTCCTTTCTGGTCACAACTGAACTGTGTATGCGTGTGTGCCTGTTTGTACGCAAATACGTTTCTTGCTGTGTATTGCAGTGATGTCTGGGATTTGGTCATTCTTGTGGTGATGGGTTGATTGTTAGCGAACTGTTCGCATTTGTTGGGCTACGGTTTTTGTTGCAGGAAAACTAATATATATGTAAGTATCGTATCGGGTGTTGCGACCCTGGTCTGCAGCCTGATCTCAATTTATTACTAGGTTCGCAACAAATAATACATAATTGTTCGAATTATGTTGAGAAAACTGTTGCGTGCTTACAGAATGTTATATTTCCTGAGATTAGTCTTTCTTTTTCCCTTGTTCCGAAATTTTATTTTGTCCATTAGACAAAAGCGAATAAGAACGTGCACGGCCATAGATGAACACACACACACACGCTTACTAATCCAGCCCACACAATAAAGAGTAGTAAAACCGGGTCAGATTTGGTGCCACCCGCATAATAAAATGAATATATATATATATATATATATATATATATATATATATATATATATATATATATATATATATATACTGTTTGTAGCGGAGAACTAATATATATGCAACTGTGTATTAGGTGTTGCGCAACTAGTAACAAATTAATTCAAACAATCAAATGAATATATATATATATATATATATATATATATATATAACAGTTAGATACTTAAACGAACATTGGTTGCGCGGGTGGTGATTAACAATTATTATAATCAAGGTTGCGGTCTTGATATAAACACCTGACCCATTAATTACTTACATTTGTCAGTATAAACTAAGAATTGCATAGTGTGAAAAAGGCAATTCATCCAGTAGCCCGGTTTCGTCCTTATTGGGAACTCATCATGTACTGGCCAGAATTTGCCGCGGACTGGGGCTCGAACCTGAACACGTCTGCTTCGGAATCTCGTGTAGTGCTGGTACCATTTACATGAACTTGGCGGGATATGTCGCCTGTACATTCTTCTGAAATGCGAGTCTTACGTAACATTCATTGTATCCTTCCTGTGTGCAAAAACGAAAAAGAAATTTCATCAGATATAAGAAACGCTTCTTTAAATCAAGTTTGCGAGCTTGAAGTAAACACCAATCCCATTGTATTTAACCAGTCGTCGAACAACATAACAAAACTACCGCCAGCCGCAACGCACTGACGCGTTTCGACCTTCCTTGATCATCATCAGAGTACGACGGCAAACTGACTATCGAGGATCAAACCGCATTGAATATATATGGAAATCAAATTGAGATATGCGGCTCTCACCTCTAGCAGTCTCGCATACATTGAACTTGACTGGAAATGTCGGCTGCACAATTTCTATGCAGTCACGAACATTAACTGTTTGCAGCTTTCGCCACATATACATGTATAGGCAATACAATTTAACAATAATTGATTGCGCGGGTGGTGGTAACAATTCTTTAAGTCAAGTTTGCGAGCTTGAAGTAAACACCAATCCCATTGTATTTAACCAGTCGTCGAACAATATATATATATATATATATATATATATATATATATATATATATATATATATATACCAAGTCTGTAAATGATACCAGCACTACGGATATTGTGTCAGTAGGATACTGCTCGTTGCGGAGAGCTAATATATAAAAGCAATTATGTATTAGGTGTTGCGCACCTAGTAACAAATTAATTCAATTTTGTCCAGAGGGATAAACCAAAGACAGCATTAACGAAAAGTATAATCTTGTGCACATTCATTTCGTGCTTACTGTCGACTCAACAGCAGGAGCCGGTATTACGCCTTTTACCCACTATTATTTTGGTGAGGTATGTGCTATCGGGACTGACACAATAGCCAGTGTTGGTACCCTTTACATACTTGGTATGTATTGAGTTAACTTTCCAGTCGCATTGTTGAAGACTTCGTATGAAGTGAAGTGAGGTTTACACATTCGTATATAATAAATGACCGTCCTATTTTCCCACATTCCTCACCCAAATATATAGTTGGTAAAGGGCGTAATACCGACTCCTACTGATGAGTAACCAGTAAGCAGGAAACGAATGTGCACGAGATTATACTTTTCGTTCATACTGTCTTTGGTTTATCCTTCTGGTCATAATTGAACTAATTTGTTACTAGGTGCGAAACACCTAATATTGTGCCAGTACGCGATACCAAAATTATTGTAGAGGAAAGGTGCATGGTACCAATAGTATGGTTTCCGAGTGGGTACAAGGTACCAACACAATGGATTTAGATATATGCTAATGTTCAAATTAAGAATTACAACTATTTCTTAGCACTCGCTACTCCAGCAAATCCATGGACTCTGGCCCTTATCGATAATTGTAATGAAATTTCGCGCTAATCATGACATCATTTAATGAAACGTATAATAGCTAGATACTGTTTGTTGCGGAGAACTAATATATATGCAGCAAGCATGAAACGAATGTGCGCGATATTATTCTTTTCGTATATTCTGGCCTTGTTTTATCCATTACGGTCATGGTTTGAACCACGAATATTAGTTGCAACACTTCATCACACACCGATATATATATATATATATATATATATATATGCGCGCGTATTGCCTCAGCCACAATCAGTATCTAACTGCTATATATGTAAGTGAATGATGTCATGATAATCGCGAAATTTGACAACTGATATCGATCAAGGCTAAATTGTATGTATTTGTTGGCGTAAGAGGTGCTCAGAAATATTTATTAATTTTGGTGAACTTTAGCATATATTGAAATCCGTTGTGTTGATACCACAGGTCGACTGGGAAACTAGTGTTGGTATCGGTTACTGACACAAAAGCCATGGTGTTGGTACCCTTTACGGACATGGTATATTTATTATATATAGAAATTTGGCTATGAAGTCTCATTGGCGAAGTTTTTGTATGAGGCTAGCCTCAGTGTGTCTGGTTTGCACATTCGTATAGGAGATCGTACCGTCCTATTTTCCCGTATTTCTCACCCAAATATATTCAGGGAATAGGGTGTCATACCGGCTCCTAGAAATGTGTCGCCGGTAAGCTCGAAACGAATGTGCACAAGATTACACTTTCCGTTCATGCTGTTTCTGGTTTATCCTTGTGGTAATAATTGAACTGAATTTTTACTTGTTGCGCAACACCTAATACACAATTTCATATATATTAGTTCTCTGCCACAATCATTATCTAATTGTCATATATTTAATTGATTGATTTCATGATTAGCGGGAAATGTGATAACTGATATTGATCAAGGCCAGAATGAATGGATTTGCTGGAGTAACGGGTCTTCATAAATAGTTGTAATTATCAATTTTGGTGAAATTTCGCATAAATTGATATCCTTTTTTTGTATCATGTATCTTTTCGCTACCGTAATTTTTGGTATCGGATAATAACACAGCCATAGTTTTGATGCCATTTAGGGATTTGGTAATCGAATTGAAGATGTACCTGAAATGCGAACGAGCCAGCGCATTGAATGATGTTTCATTTGTTTTTCTAATGGAATCCACTTAATAGACGATCCCAATATATGACTGCAGATATCAGCGTTGCTTATTCGTTATTTGTAACGTATATGGGATAAGCTTAAATGGTGGTAGTATGATGTCTACATGTATCTAAGACTTTCAAATATTAAGGCCCAAGTCGCACTAGTGTATAATCGAACAGTGCATACTGATGCATAGTGCGTACGAAGTTAAAACATGTGAGATACCCTCGTTTCTTCGTAAACTGTGAAGGTTTATAAAGGATACATTAGCTTTTGAGAGTCAAACATTCACTTCGTAACTAAAATTCTGTGGGTTATTGATAAAACAAGATGGGTGAACTAACAAATGCTGACGAGTTAAAGTAAGTGACAAAAGATCTTAAATTTAAATGATGCGAATCGCATGCCAAAAGTCGGAACGGCGATAGTAGCCTAGGCAGAATCTAGATCGTAGAATAGTAATATAATATGGTCCGCGTGGCGTAGAGCTCCAACGCCTGCCAAGCCGAACATTCATGTATAAGTGAACATCAATGATAGACGCCATTACTGGTAGCATACTTGGGCAATAATCTATCGTAGAACATAACACAACCGTAAGTATTTTTTCTAAAGACTTGTAGAATATTGACAAATTTATGAAATAATATTTATTGAGGGGAATATTCAATATAACATTGCGATTCGCTGGATCAAATTCACCCTTAACGTCTAAAAGGACTGCGATATACATTTTCCTGATGAAGCCATTACTTTAAACAATGTTGCGATCTTGATATAAGCACCTGACCCATTATATACATACATTTTTCAGTATAGACAAAGTATTGCATAGTGTGGAAAAGGCAATTCATCCAGTATGCAAGTACATTTTAGGTGTTGCGAACCTAGTAACAAATTAGTTCAGTTGTGACCAGAAGGATAAACCAAAGAGAGCATGAACGCAAAGTATAATCTCATGCACATTCGTTTCATGCTTATTGGCGACTCATTAGTAGGAGCCGGTATTATATAGTGGTTAAAGAACGTAATACCGGCTCTTATTGATGAGTCGCCAGTAAGTACGTAGCCAAACTTACATCTCAATATATTTACTGCATGAAGTAAGATTGTCTGCTGTATAGCTCAGAACGTTAGTCGATTCGGCACGACCCTTTAATTTAGTATAATAAGAAATAGATTAGCTAGCGTGTTATAAATTGTACAAACATCCTCCTTAAATACGATCGGTAGTGGACGAACGACACCTTCAGCTTTGCGTCGTTTATGAGTAAGGACTGTTTTTGAATATTTTAACTCGGACTGTCTTTCAAAATCAGTATGTAAAATTGATACCGAAATCATTTCGGGGAATGGAAATTATGTTTGTGACTAAGACTATATGTTCTATGAAATATTCTGCCCACCGATCGAGACAACACATGTATTCTGTCATACGATTGTTTTTTATGATCATTTGTTGTTTTCGAGACTATTAATAGCCCCTGGCCTGTCGCGCGAATAATTTTATACGAAGTCAGTTTATTAACTAATTCGAACTTTTAATTAATTTGTTCAAACTTTCCAGCTGCGAAAGGTTCAAGATGGGATTTTAAACTATGCATAAGTATGGCGTCTAATAAAGCTCCGAATATCTGGAATTCGGCACCTGTTTTCGAGTCTACACTGTATTACCAGGAATTCAATGGCTAGTTCTACGATAACTCTCAATGTCACATACGAAAGTATCTGTATTTTGCTTAGCAGGCTTTATCGACATTCAAAATGTTACATTTACCAATGTAATAAACAGTTCATTTTAAATGTGGAATATTCATATTTTCGTTGTAAACAACGCTGCTCGAGATTACTAAGTGGTGCATTCCGCCTCAAGAACGTAGGGTCTTCTGGTTTATGTAGGTATATATGCGCACATGTATGGATGACTGTCTCGCAGAAGTGCACGATTGAACACGGTATACAACTGATATAAATGTTATTTTATTCTCAACACATTCATGCAATTATTCCTTGTGTCAGACGGATTTCACATCTTGTGCCGAAAACATCGCCATCGATACCCTAGAATGAGTTGTACCGGGCTATGCCTTACTCATATTAGCATAACCTGATGTTCAATGGAATCCTGTTATTTTCTGTCGGTCGGGTGTAAATTAAAAGACAGTTCTATTTACAGTGGTAAACATATGCAAGTCGTTTTCTTCTGGAAACAACGAAGTAGAAAAGCTCCTACCTGTGGTTTTTGCCTAAATCTTATTCTCTAATAGGGAAAGTCAAATTCGTGGTGAAATCGCTGCGAACTTCATCGAAAAATGCGAATCAGAATATCAACAATATTAGCATAAATATGGAATGTCTCTATCACAGAGAAGTTTTATTCTAAAAATGATTAAAATTAGCCGGGAAAAACCCGCACTACTCGTTTTGTTACTATTTAAAAAAAAGAAAAAATGTATAATTAACTTTAAAAATTACAAGTTTGTATATTTAATTTTAACTTCGGTGAATCAATAACTGACATCACCTGAATACAACATGACATTTTACTTTTATTTAGGTCACAAATTTGGTAATCATGCTTAAGATTCTGTTGAGTTTGACGAATTTGCTTATATTAACCCAAATAAGCAATCCTATATTGCGTGGATAATAACGCACATAGTTTAATCTTTGTAATGATTTACATTTTTAATCGAAGTCTTAATTAATATTCAGGCCTCTGCATTACGCGTATGAAAGCTGTTTAATAAGATCAAAAGTTATTTCTCGTGTCTAATTTAGCATTAATATCACAAAAATACAGTTTAACAAGCATTAACGCACGCCACTGATAATCCGACATTTGACATGTACTGTAATTTATAAATTGTTCGAACGCATTTTATCTGGCCCCTGATTTATCAAGATTTGATTTAGTGAATATTTGTTATATAAACAAAATAGCCTCTATATATCTTTCTCGAATTTTTCTAATGCTAATGCATATTAACGAAACCTATGATAACAGCCACCGACAGAACTGACTGAGGCGTCGTAGTAGTACACCTAGACAAAGTGAATACTTGTATGCACCAGTGTATAGTAGTTCGAATGCATAGCTGACTGAGTGACAGACTGGCTACTTTCTCACGTAAAATTTATTATCTTTATATATATATATATATCCAGTATTTAATTGGTTGCCTATTTAGCTTTTGTGTGCTTTTTGACTAAACTAACGTTCAATTTGAACGCTATATTTCCAATTTACAAGATTGTAATACAAGTAAACACAAAACCGTAAACATATTTATGCTAAACTATAGCTCAATACAGGAACACAATAATTTATTGCATGGAACAGAAACTGTTTTAATTACGGTAGTCAATATCCTCTAAACGACATCGAAAAAAATAGATTCGACGCCTGACAGATAAAATATAATGGAAATTATATAGCTTTGCAATGCAATATCACAACGCTTAACATGTTAAAAGTAAATGAAATGAAATAAATGAAACCTCCATTTAATTCTATCCACTAAGAGAAAAATGTAGTGCCACAGCAATATGGCGCATGAACACCAAAGAAATTAACTAAATGCTTAACTAATTTAGGCTCGCTCTTGATGAAAGCCGAGTTCGCTCAGAGCATTATTTAGCTGAGATTAGACGAAAGGAACAAGTATATACCGAATATATTCAAATGAAGAATAAATTTAATTATATTTGTATTTTGTGTTTGGAAACACGTTTAGCCAGTTGCTGACCAACTAATCCAACTGTAACTCCCGCGGAAAAGAAGGGCACGGTATCCACGAAAACAACAGGATGTGGAAATCTATGAAATAAAATTAGATGTTACTGCAGTATACCTCTCGAAGCAAATGCGTGGTACAACAAAGTAGCCAACATGGACGTCAAAATTTTCAGACCAGACTTATCGAAGCACCACCGAAGAACAAATGACCAGCAGATATAAAAAGCATAAAATTCAAATAAAAAATAACCAACTTTTAACATTGGATGATGAATTACCTAGTAAGAAGCCGAATGTGTATACAACCCTCTACACTATTAGTTTCACAAAGATTCGATTGATCACAATTTTGACTTCAACCGGGCTGATTTGTATTCGTCAACTTCTTCCGAAGGCTTCAATATCGTTCATACTAACCAATGAAAATGCGGTTCTATCACATCTTTGTTTACTGGCGACATTTTGGTGTCTACCATCCAGCACCATCCACAGGCCACTATACACAGCACAATACTCACAATAGCAGATTTAAGCATATGTGGTAACCTCGTTCCAAAACCAAAAAATGTTACCGTTCACATAACCATGTATAATATAAAAAAGAGTTCTTATTGGAACAACCGTCGGAGACGATAATTACGTTTGATTTATCTGCTGAAATTCGCAAAGTGCATACTTTAAATTAAGCTACTTCATACCGTCAAATTTATAAATATGCACCTTTCACCTAACTTCCACGCACACGCCATCAAACATACGAATGTTGATCAAGTCACTGAATCCCATGTTGCATGTCTAAATATCTGAAATATTTCAGAAAATTAGGCATTCATTAGTCCTAGATTGGATGTTTACTACATCGGTTTATTTACTACAAAATCATTAAAACAATTTGAGCGTCTGCAAGCTTTAGCACGTATGTTGAATACATGAAAGACGCTAAATACTGCTTATCCAAATGTAGAATTCTATATCTTTATTGATGTAGAATACGGCATACTAGAGGGTTGTATGACAGGTATTTTTTGAAATTTGATTGCGGAGTGCCAGCTTCATATTTTAAAATGCTGCGTTTTGCGCACGCGGGTTGTAGCTATGCACTAACAGTTTCACAAAGATTCGATTGATCACAATTTCTAGTTCCTTTTTGACTTCGACCGGGCTGAGTTTGTATTCGTCAACTTCTTCCGAAGGCTTCAATATCGTTCATACTAACCAATGAAAATGCGGTTCTATCACATCTTTGTTTACTGGCGACATTTCGGTGTCTACTATCCAGCACCATCCACAGGCCACTATACACAGCACAATACTCACAATAGCAGATTTAAGCATGTGGTAACCTCGTTCCAAACCGATCTATGCATATTTTATTTTCTCATCATTAGTTTTAAAAATAGAATTTGTCTCAGTAACTAAACTCAATATATGCATATGTCTAACGCACATGAAAACCCTCACTCAACAATTAAGTTTATATATAAATATATATATACATCTATTTGCAATTAGAAGACCAATCCTTACCTCAGTATAATTGCAGCGATCTCGAATTCCCGGTATACATAATCTAATCTCGTGTGAAGAATGTTGTAGGGCAGAGAGAAAGTATCGAACATTTTTGTTATAACTGTATTGTTACGATGTCACGTTAATCAAAGTTAAAAATTCAAAACTGATAAAACAAAAAACTTGAATGTCAAATACTTTGTTTTCTTTTAAGCCGGGAACTCTAATGTATACAATTGCGTATGAGGTATTGCGCACCTAGTAACAAATTAGTTTAAATATGACACAGCAAGTTACCTAGATGGAAAGAGAGTGAATTTCTGAGCGACGCTTAGGTCAAAAATAAAGAGAGAAAGGAAGAGATAGTATGGAAAAACTAATGATCACGTATTTTGGCTTTCTTCGTTAATTGCAGCATCTTTCTGGTTTCCCATTAAATTTTCGATTTTAACAATAAATTTGTTACAACGAGAACAGGTTTTAGATATATTTAGTCTTGCATTACTTTGATTAAAATGGAGGTTAATTTTAAATTTAAGGATGTTGATAATTTAGTTCAAGAGAAGACTAACTTGTTTAACAGAGTTCCCAGAGATAATAGAAGGTAGTAAAATGACGTTAAGTCTTATTATGGAAATCTAAAATATTTGTATGTCCAGAAATGAATTTCATAAACATGTTAAAGGTGTCTCTATGGGACAACTACTATTTAAAAAAAATCTGTTGTTAAAATCTTCTTTCAAGCCGAACTTGTATCTGAGATTCCTGGATGATGTTTATAATTTGGAATCATGGTGATAATGAGTTAAATAAACTCTCGAGTTAGTCAACCAGTTAGGTGAATTAAAGTTTACATTATAAAAAATGAATAATGATGAATTACCCTTTATGGATGTGAAAATAAAACGGAATGGTCCCAGATTTGAAAGAGATATTTTTAGAAAAGAGACTTATTCGGGACTCCTTAATTTCATCTCAAATCACCAATATGGAATGAAAATCCATGATATTAAGGAGTCTTATAATAGTGTATTTAAAAAATAGAGAAATTATTAAATGGTATGTTGCTGAGGTTTAATGGTAATATAATAAACAAAGTAAAGAGGGAAACAGAACTGGATAAGCACAAAATTATGGTATTACCTGATTCACAATAGAGCAGAAAAATTAGAATAATAGCAGCTAAATACAATATTAAAACCGTTTTAAGACAATCGCTTACTATAGGCAATAAACTACCTAACCAAAAAGAAAGAGTAGAACCCCTCGATACATCAGGAGTATATGCGATACCTTGCAAAGATTGCAAGCTCAGGTATATAGGCGAAACCATGTGACCAATAAAGGTCCGTAGAGGGGAACACAAGACGGCCTGCAAATATGGGCACATTCAAAGATCAGATCTAGTTAGGCATTCGAAGGAAACGGGGCATGAAATAGACATGGATGGATGTAAATGCATCGCGTTATGCAAACGCAACAGATTAATTAGACTAATTAGAGAGTCGATTGAAATAAAATCAGGGAAGGATGCAATGAATGTAACATCGGTAGAAAAATCATTAGGCCCAATATTTAATGAAGCATAATCTAGGGTCAGAAAGGGGGAGGCAGAGGAACCTGAATTAAGTTGGAACCTAAGTAAGAAACCCCGCTTATAGAAAACTGACTGCGAATGACCTATACCGATATCAATTCCTACATCCTTATCTTTCTCAAAATGTTTCATAAGATAGTATACAGATTTAGCAATGTTTAGGAGATAGGACATTAGATTAGAGACATTTGATTCACACAATTGAACAATAATTGTTTGCGCGGGTGGTGGTAACAATTCTTTAAATCAAGTTTGCGAGCTTGAAGTAACACCAATCCCATTGTATTTAACCAGTCGTCGAACAACATAACAAAACTACCGCCAGTCGCAACGAACTGACGCGTTTCGAC